>PVIR01041461.1:0-12756 GCA_004026965.1 Petromus typicus
AAAAAATAACATTTTTATTGTAATCTTCACTTATATGCTTTGTCAAAACCTTCTTATAGGTCCTGGGTTTGGTTTAGTGGTACTGTGCCTGCCTGGCAGAGCTCAAGGTCCTGACTTTAATTCCTGGAACTGAAAAAGAACAAAACAAAAACCTGCTTCTATTAACCTCTTATCTGTAGTACTGAGACATTTGGAAGACTTGAAATATAAGGGTTAATGAAATATCCATTTTGAAAGATATTAGTTATTTCCACTGCCTTTGAACAAAAAAAGCAACTAAGCTTACAAATCATTTTGCTGATATAGGGAATTAAAGTTTAAGTGTGAGAGAATAGAAAAATTATTGTAAAATTCTTCATTTGTTCTCAAATGCACTGAATGCATCTCCTATGTGCCTCTGTGGTGGTAAGAAGGAAGAAAATGATTCCCAGTTTGATTCTTAATAGCACTTTCTTTCATTGTGGGCAGTGTCCTACTGATGAGGGGCTGGTGGGGAAGGTGATAGAAAGAGGGTTAACAGGATTGTCTTTCCTAAGTCATATTTCTCTTGTGAGGTCATCTTCTCCATAATATGCTGGTGTTTTCTCCTGATACCAGATAAAATTTTAACATTTAATTCCAAAGCTGCTTCTTTTTATTAAGGAGGTAAGTAGAAAGTGTTATATTTTAATACAAGAGTAGCAGAACAAATTTTTAATTCATTTTGATATATAATTGGAAAATAATTTTTATTGTTTTCTAGCTCACTAAATCTTATGAATTTTAATGTTTCATAAGACTTTCACAAAAATGTAAAGGTAGACACAAGACTTTTGTATCTTGTCTTATCAACAATTTGAAAAAAAGAAAAATGTGGTCATCTGTCAATATAAGAATTCCAGGCTTTTGAGTGCATACTAAAAATAGCATTTCAAATTACAAAGAAACCACAAGCTTCCCAAATAGAGACTGATAGAAAGTTGTTTTTCAAATTCTCTGTAGTGTTGTTTTCCATTTACTGACTTGCATTTTGTTTAAAACAGTTCATGGTTTTTTGTAGATGAGAGGAAATAAGGATTATTTTCCAGTGCAAAATAATAACAGACACTCCATAAGACAGTCGTAGGAAATACATAACAATAAAACTATAAATGAATTACTCTCAAATGAGATTATGTTGTATTTGTCACAAAAGCATCTTATCTGCATGGACAAACTGTATGAAAATATGTTTGAGAATGTGTCTTTTTAGTCTTCAGTTCATTTCTGGTGTGAAGTGATTTGAATTCACTAATCAGTAGGGATAAATTTATAGAGTTTGACAGACTCTGAAACCCACATGGTGGAAAAATACATTCTATATGGCATTAAAATCATTAAAGTTTTTTCCCCATGGGAAAAAATGAGAATTAAGTTGTGTCTTTTACTGGTACAAATCCCCATTATGGAGTGCAATCATGATGTGTATATTTAATGTACCAATAAAGATAATTTAAAAAAATCATTAAAGTTTGAGGATTTATTTCCAAGTCTGCATAATTGCTAAACTTGACCCAATGACCTCGAGCCTCAGTTTCTACATTTGTCAAATGGAAGTGCTATGTATTTCTTACCACGTTTAAGTGTTAAAAATCAAATGAGTCCGGAGACTTAGCTCACTGGTTCCAGTGTCTGCCTGGCAAGTACAAGGTCCCAAGTTTGATCCCCGATAATCACATACCACAATGCCAAGCATGGTGGCTCACACCTATAATGCCAGCAATTGGGAGGCAGAGGCAGAAGGACTACTGTGAGTTCAAAGGTAGCCTGAGCTACACAGTCAGTTCGAGGGCAGTCTGAACTAAAAGGTGATAACCTGTCTCAAAAAAAAAAAAAAAAAAAAAAGAATCAAAATAGAAAAAATAGATACAAAAGCAGGCTGAAGCCTAGAAAATATAATACAAATTATTAAAATTGTTTAATATTAGAAATAAAATTAACTATTTAATGCCTACTTTTACATAAGAGAAAACTTGCTATAGGTGCATTCAAAGTGAAGATATGAATAATTTTTGTGCTTGACAAAAATTTTTCTTGCTAAGACATTTGGTTCACTGCAATACTGTCTTAAACCACTGAGTTACTTCAAATGACTGAAAATATAGTGTCAAACAACTTTTCAGAACATTCTTTGTCCTTACTTTCTGCATTGTATCACAGATAAAAGAACATATCTTCTCTCCCATCGAAATCATAAGCTCTTTGGGAACAAAATTCCAATTAGTTCTGTCTTTGCACCCTTCATGGAGTCTGAGGACATGGTTAATACAACAGTTATAAGCCACAAGCCCTGAATAGAAAGAAAAACAATTTCGTTCCAATCCATGTCTGCCTAACACAAAGCCATGTTCTTTTCTGATGCCACACCAGCAGTGTAAACTAGTCCTTCATTTTGTAAATCAGTGTTGAGTATTCTATAGACACAGATTCCATCTGACTATGTAAAATGTAAGTTAATGGATGTACACAGGGGGCTTCTGGGGTGGAAATCACACTAGCTTTTTAGCTTGAGTTCCTTATTTATGTTCACCTCATTGCTCCCACCATTTTAAGCTTCTACTTCTTTTATTATTTGTTTCTCTTCCAAAAAAGAAACATACCTAGAGCACAAAGTAGTCTTCAGGTGACATCTTCTTTAGCCCCAAAAAGGAAAGAAAAGGCAATGCCAACAGAATTCCTTTGGTTATAATTAAAACTGGGTAATTGGTATTTCAAAAAAAATCTAAACATAAGTGTCACCATTAGTATCTTCTGATATTACCACTGAAAATCTTCACTACTTTGGAATGCACTCTGTCCCATCTTGCTTGCCCACATATTCGCAGAGCTGACTTCAATATGACTTAGTGCTCTTAGGAGCCTTTAGTGTGTACAGTCATTGGGTGGATCAACTGTACTGCTTGCTCATCCCATCCTTATTGTCTCACACCTGAACTTTTACAGAAGTCATGGGAAAAAGTAATATCCAGGGACTCATTTATTTAGTACAGTCTTATGTTTACCCAAAATACTATATGTTCCTCAGAAAAGTAACCCTTAGCAATGCTCCACTAAAAGAAAGGAGAGACAGCAGGAGAGAGAGAAAAGAAGAAGGAAAGAGTAAGAAGAGAGATAGGTAGGTATGTGGGGAGAGGAAGAGAGAAGATAGAAAATGAGAGGAAGATTCTTGTGGCCAAAAATCATGCAGCAGCTGGGTGTGGTGGTGCGTGTCTATAATCCCAGCACTCAGGAGGCTGAGGCAGGAGGAACCCTGCAAGTACGAGACCAGCCTAGGCTACATAGTGAGTTTGAGGGCAGTCTGAACTGCATAGTGAAACCCTGTCTCAAATGACAAACAAAAATCATGCAGTAATCAGTCATGGTGTACATAGTATATCAAAGCATTATGGTGTACACCTTACATTTATATAAATACTTTGTTGATTTTATCTCAGTAAAGCTGAAAAAATAAAATTAGTGATCTTTTGCTAAAAAACAAAATTGAAAAATAAAGTCTGGATATCTTCCAGCTCACTTACAGATTTACATGGAATTTTCACCAATACTTCCTTTCCTGAAAAAGAAAAACATTTATTCTAGCTCCAAAGACCACCAGGAAAGATATTTCTCTTCCTCACAAAACATGGAGCATTGGACCCAAGGATGTTACTTGAAAAATATTTGCTGATCAAAAATGCAATGTGTATCCAATACTAAATACTGAGAACTATAATTTGTTGTTTATTTTGCTTCATCCAGTTACTGAAATGTGTCTGAGTACAAAACACTGTTATGTAAGGAAGACATTTAAATAGCCCAAAAAAATAGTGTTTTATAAATCAAATTCTGGGAAATAGTGATAGTCACAGTAAATTAAGCCAAAGAAAACCCACTTTGCTTCACAGGGTAGAGAATATTTTGTTTGAATTATCTAGAACCTAGACTAGTCCTGTGGGCTTTCAGACTTCAGACAGTGGTCTGAACAACTGCCATCAGAGATGGACCCTAGAGAAGGAATAGAGATCTGAAAATTTTTAAATAGTCCTCATTCCTGCATTCTGGGAATATTAGCCAGTTCAACTGTTGTATAAATTCAGACTGTTATCTAATAGTCTATTTTCCACAGACTGTTTAAACACCAAGTTACCATCTTTATCAGATTTTTGAGACATAAATACAACTCTTTATCCCAAATGTCAACAGAATTTCTTAAAGCTTAACAACAACAAATCTCTGTGACCTACTTCCACAAATATGGAAAGTTCTAAGAACCCAAAAGCATTTGAATTCAAGTCTAAGTTTTATATTATTAAGAGCTTTTGAAAAGCAAATATTAAAAAGTGTTTCATTCTTTCAAACATATCAAAACATCATCTCATTTGTATTCATATATCAGGTTTTTAAAATTTACCTAAAGTTTGTTCCTGTAAACCATTCTTGGAATGGGAAAAAATGAAAATCGAGATGTGACAAATACAAGTACAAATTCTCAGTGTTGAACATGATCATAATGTGTATATAAATAAATTTTTAAAAACAAAGAGAAAGCAGGTCTAGGTTATAGTACAGTAGGAAAAGGCAAAAAAAAAAATAACAGTTCTTGGTAACAGACCTACCCACTTAGTTTTCAAATGCATTGGAAAGCAAGACTACTGATTCTTCCTTATTTAATAATTACTTTTAAAAAAGCCATTCAAACAAAAGATCAGTATATAGTTTAAGAATTTCATTTTCTCCTGCAATTTATATATATATATATATATATATATATATATATATATATATATAGAGAGAGAGAGAGAGAGAGAGAGAGAGAGAGAAAGACTCAAATATTAAACAAATTAGTTTGCTTCAGTTATTTCATTGTAAAATAAACAAAATTAGAGAGCCTTAATAAGTTATTGTAAAACTGATAAAAATGTGTTTGACAGAATGTCTAGCACACAGACAGCAGTCAGTGTTGGCTAGTGTTAGCTTAATCCTATTTTCCAGAATTTGAAAATGAGATCCAAATAGCATACATGGTTTTCCCAAAGTAACACAGCTAGTTAGTATCAGGGGAAGAATTGCACTTTAAGACTCTTAATCTCAATGCAGTGAAGAAGAATTAATGCCCTTCTCAAGAACTGGGTCAGTTACTTCAGAAATAGGTTATTACACAGTGAGGCCACCCCTCGGGTTTTGACCCTTTCAGACGTGCTCACCAGCCTTTCTTCTTTCCTACCATGCTATAATGTAATCACAGAACCCTTACCAGGTACTGGCACGCTGTTCCCTGGACCTTCCAGTTTCCTAAACCATAAGCCAAAAGAAGCTTCTTTCTTCTCAGTGAGGTCAACAGTGACTAGCATTTGAGTCGTGATGTGCAAACAGTATGATAGTCACACAGTTATATAAGCGGGTGGGTGAACAAGGTTAAGAATGGAGTAGGATGAAGGAAGGATTACCAAGGCTCAGATATTGTGTTGCAGCAAGAGAAACATATTAAGTCAGCTGTGAATGACACTGAGTAAATTATACCTAGTTCATTCTTTCTGAACAATTTATGATTCATCTTGCTCTCCAGATTCTCTTTAAACTTCTTTCCTTTCTTAACATTTTTACTGTTGAATTATATCATACCTCTGCCCTCATTTAAAATGTTCTTATCCACCTATATCTTCAGGTCTTTCCCTGTAACCTAAAGATTAATCCTCTCCACTTTTTAATCTTTTCATACTTTCCCTAGAAATTCATCCTGTCATAACTGTCTCAATTACACTTAGGTGGATAACCAAATTGACCTTCATTCTTGACCCCTTTCATGCACTCTGCATGTTTATCCAGCCAGTTCTGTACATATCTATGTGACTATCATGCTATTTGAATGACTCAAATGCCACTCAGTGTTGAACCCACTGTAACCTCTCTGTATCACCATCCATCATTCCAAACAAAAGACCCAAACTGTCAAGGACAAAGTAAATTGATTGTAAGTCCATGTGAGTTAGCTCATAGGATCAATGGGAAGGCTGGAGAATCAACTTCAAAGAAGAGGAAGAAACTAAGTTGACCCAAACAAAGCTACAAAGTCACAACAGACCCAAGGTGCTTAGGATACTGTGTTTGTGTCATTCTCATTAAACCTTTTCATGCTGCCAGGTTCTGAACTCTGCCACAAATAGTAATTCATGACCCGCCACTGGCTGTTTCCATTACTTCTTCAAGAACAAAATTTCAGATAAAAGCATTGGATGTGCCAGTTTAGGTCACATATCTATATGTAGAAGCTTGGAGAAAGATTATCTACTCCTGAATATACACTTTTTATCTTCTGTGATAGAAGACAGGATTATAACCCAAGGTTCTCTAGAGAAACAGTATCAATATATGTTATTGCTATGTGTGCACACACACATACACACTCATATTAAGTAGTTTTGAAATCTCCAAATGTACTGTCACAAGCTAGATATCCAAGATATCTAGTGATACAGTTCCAACTGAGTTGTTTGAAAACCTGAAAAATTCTTAATGTTAAATGTCACCATAATGTATATATAAAATTCACCAATAAAATCAGTTTTTCAAAGAGCCTAGAAACCAGAAACATTAATAGTATCAGTCATAGGACAAGGGAAAGAAAAGATCTGTGTCACAGCTCAAACAATTATGAAGATTCACTTTCCCTTCTACTTCTTTGCTCTTCTCAGGCTTCCAACAGATTGGAAGAAGGCCCAACACACTACTAGGAACAATCTGCTTTATTCATCCCACCAACTCAAATGTTAATGTCCTTCAGAAACTCGCATGATGGAACACATAAGAATAATGTCTAATCAATGGCTTGAATGTGACCCAGGCAAGTTGACACATAAAATTAGTAATCATAATAGGACCCTGACTTCCTATTTCAGGATCCTTCTAAAGAATTAAGAGTGCTCAGATGATAATCATCCAAACCAACAAATTTTTCCATAACCCTTTATATAACTTTCTTTCCCTCTTGACTACCTTGCTACCACCTTAAAATCTCTCATGTACCTGCCCTTACCAATCAGTTTAGAGATGTTATCAAACATTCGTCATAGTATCTCTTTTACCATGTATGGCACTTTCAAAATCAATTTTTCATTGATTTCTTGCCCCAGTTTCTCCACTTATACATCTGTTGTGATCATTTGCTCCTTTAGTAATCATATTTCAATTTTTTTTGATAATTACTATCCACTTCTTTGACGCTTCTGGGTCTGTTAATCAAAGTGAACTCAAACTCAAAGCAAATCCATAACATAAGAAAAGACATTGCATGCTTTGTCTTAGAATACACATCTTGATCAGATATAATCCAAACACCAAGTACGGCTATATCTAATACATTCTGAGTGATGTACCATGACAGTTCTGTAGAGTAATGCCTTCTACCTACCCTGCTAGAGTGGACTTACTCCAGTGAGAATCTAAGGCTTTCCATGTGTAAGTTCTAAATACTCTCAGATTCTGCCCCCATATTGCTTTTAAGTGTTAGTTTGAAACTATCTCTCGCTGATAAAATCCTAGATGCTATTAACTTTTTCTGATGTATCTCTTTAATCATAATCACCATTCTGTTCAAAAACTTCCCACAAGACAAACATGAAACTTTCAAATGTCCTCCAAAGCCTTTCACTTTGTGGCCCCAAACTATCTATTATGGGTTAAGTTGTACCCCCATATTCATATGAAGTGCTAACTCCAAATACCTTGGAATATAAGCTTATCTGGAAACAGAGTATTGTGTGTAACCAACAGAAATGTTAAAATGAGATCATATTGGAGAAAGGAAGCATCTAAAATATGACTGACCCTGTAAAAAGAGTCCCACATGGAAAAAATGAGAATTAAGTTGTGTCTTATACTGGTACAAATCCCCATTATGGAGTGCAATCATGATGTGTATATTTAATGTACCAATAAAGATTTTAAAAAAGAGTCCCATATGAAGAAAGACACAAATAGAGGAATGATAATGGAAAGATATAGCCAGGAAGCCATCTACAAGTGATGTCAAAGATAGCCAGCAAATCACCTCCCACAACACTGTTCTCTTTCCTTTTTCACCTACTAGTCTGGCTATAACTCATCTCTCCTTCCTTCACTCATTCCTCAAATGTTCTCCTAGAGTTTGTATCAGGTCTTCTTCAAGACAAACTGTATAATTCTACCTTGAATGAGCTAATCATTTCCTGTGGTGTTAACTAATATGATAGATTTCCAAAAATGATCTTCCTGAGCTTCAGATACAACATGCTAGTACCTATCGAAACTACTCAATTGGAGAGCAAAATTTTCTGTAGTAATTTTGAATTGACCACTGATGGAGATGTGAGGTTCCAGTTAGTTCTTACCATCATGAATGGAAGGCATGTTTTAATTGAAACTGATAGAGATGGACAGCTTAGTCCAGAAACCTGAGACTCGATGATTCTACAAGTTCTGGAGTGTTTTCATCCTTAGTATCTTCCAAATTCACCTTTTTCTCTGAAATTACACTGCTATAGTTTTAATTCAGTTATTGAATTTGATCACACTCAGACTAGTCCAATAATATTCTTGCAAGTCTCCTTACCTTTAGGTTATTCTCTTTAGCTATTCTTCTCCCAAACCAGCAACAAAATGCTCCCTCCAAAATGTATATTTCATTATATCACAACACCTTAAAGCATTTTAAGCCCCTGTCTCTACTTGTCAAGGCAGTCTGCTTGCTCCTTAGTACTATCACATAATTGGCTAAGGGATTCTTTCCAAGCTCTTGGTGTCCTAAATAAAGAATTTGGCAAGGTACACAGAAATGGTAGCAAAACATTCATTTATTGAAGGTGGAAAATAGATATGCTCTACAGGGTGAGAGTAGGTTCATGAAAATATTCACACAGGCCCACAGGAGAAGGAAAAAGTGTCCTTTATACCTCAAATTCCCAGATTGGCCTCTTTTCATGAGAATAAGGCATTGGGGCAGTTGTCCTATCAAAAACTCACTTGGGCCAGATTTAAACTGTTCTATCGAAAGATTCACTTGGCTTCCTGCCAAACGTAAATGAAGGACTCAAAATAACACTTTTCTGACTGGTCCACACTGCTCAGCCATAAGAAAGATGCATATCCTCTGAGTTTGTATGACCTTTGACACATTCCACCCAGTTAGTTGTCCACTTTACCTCAGCTCTAATCTCCTACTTGATTTGCATAAATGCACTACGATATTCATGCTTTCCCCTAGATAAATTTCTTCTCAATCTCCTCTCCTTTAAAAATAATTTCTAAATACAGTAGGTAGGGGTGAGCCGTGTTGAACTCCCTTTGTTTCCTATATCATCATATTTTCACTATTGATCTGTCTTGTGTGTGCACCTCCTGCTATGTGGCATCAATTCAAACATAAACTTTTTTCTATAATTTTACTATCTGCTTTGCATTTCTTTTACCTTTTGAAAACTGTCTTTCCTTCAACTTGCGTGATTTTTGTTAGCATCACAGAAAGTAATATAATCAAACTTATGAAATTTAGAGAATAGAGAAATAAGATAAATGATACCTCAATAAACAAGTAGACATATATATGAAATGTAGGTCATTCTATAGAAAAATTCACCAATTTATTCAGCAAGTCTATGGAATGAAACAACAAAAATACAAACAGTAGAATTGTCTCTTTGAAAGGAAATTTAAGAAAAATAATGACCAAATACAATGTGAGGTTCTTGTTTTTAATTTTAGACATTAACAGATGAACTATACAAAATGGTGAGAAAGCTAAAGAAATTTTAATACGTATTAACATCATTAAAGAATTACCTTTAATCATGTTTGACATAATATGAAATCTTGGATATACAAGAAAATGCCATCCCACCCAAAATAAATACTTCCTGAAATATTTAAAAGAAAAATGCTAGGACAGCTTGGACTTGCTTTAAAATAGATATGCAAAGAAAAAAATAGAGATGTGATATGTAAAATATGAATAACTGTTTAAATGTAGTTCATTGATATATTTATACATTTCATACAAATCTTTATTAATTTTTCAATACACTACACATTTTTATAATGAAAAGGTTTTCTTAATAAAAACTGATATTTTTTCTAGAAATTTAGCAATCTGATTCTAAAATTTATATAGCAAAAGAACAACCTAACAATAGCAAAAGATCCTGAAAAAAAGTAAAGTTCAATAAATTGTCTTATCAAACATCAATATTTATTATAAAGTTATTTTCACTGATACTAAATAAAACAAATAATGTGCCAAAAACCAAATCTGTGCAGATATGGAGTCTTCATTGGCAGAGACAATTCTACAGTAACTGGAAAAACAGACTTAGTAACAAGTGAGTCTGAGACAATATGTTATACACATGGAAAAACATTAAAAAAAATGAATCTATGTCATATATGAAAGTCAAATTCTAATGGATTAAGAATATATATATATATGATAATGAAACTTTACAACTTTTTAAAGAAAATTATTGAAAATTCTCATGACTTTGAAGGATTTCTAGATGGCTGCCTTCTTGCCAATGGCAAAGAGACAGACAGGGCTAGAATTCCATATGTCTTATAAGAACCCTGATAACTAACTTTGTCATGGGGGCCACAGTATCATGATTTAAACTAATTTTAATTATATCTCAAAGGCTCCATCTCTGAATATCAACATATTAGCAGTTAGAGTTTCAACATATGAATGAGGGGCAGAGATGAGGGACACACAGGAACATTCAACCCAGAATAGACACATAAACAAAGTAGAAAGTCAAACCAGAAACCATTAAAGATAATTATAACACAAATAACCAACATAGGATTAGCATCCAGAGTTCCTCAAGAATGTCTGCTGATCAATAAGAAAAAGTTAAATAACTCAATAGAAAATGTGTATGAGATAAAATAATTCACTGAAAACTAAAGTTATTAATTGAAAATATTACAATGCCACTTGTCCTATTAACAACAAAGATCTCTGCCTTCATTATCACATGATATTCTCCCTGTCTGTCTCTGTCTTTGCATGATGTTTCTTATAAGAACATTTTAGTTTAACTAATTACCTCTGCAGTGATTCTATTTCCACATAAGTCCACACTCTGAGGTGCTAAGATTAGAACTTCAACATGTCTTTTTAAAGGGAATGCTACCAATCTATAATAGAATGTAAAGAATAAGGCAGACTCTAGGGAAGAAAAAAAAAAAAACAATCAGGAAAGGTTTGGATAACCTGTATACAATGTGTGAGAATTAGGAAAGACACATTTTTCTGGGTGGACATGTGCCATGGTTCAGAGCTGGACAGCTGGATATCAATCTCTCCCCTGCTTGGGATGGTGTCTTTATGCAATGTATAAACAGGACAAACTAACAGTGACTAGGTCTGTGTGGTAATAATATTAGCAAGGACAAGTTAATGAAAGTGGGATACATTTGGTGGGAAAATTCTGGAGATAAAATGACACATTTTTTCCACATTGTTTATTTAATATCTGCTTATACTAGTGGTCTTATGGAATTTGATACCCAGCAAGGAACAGAATGGAATAGGTTCATTTTCTTTCCCTATTTAGATTTTCTACTCTTTTATCCATACGGCATGCAACAGAAATAGAGTCCCAACTTTAAATACACAAGCTGAGCATCTGCAGGTAGCTAATGTGTACATACTTCCTAGTTCAGGTTTTCAGTGATCAATTCCCATTACACAGAACTCGGTGTTTCTTTTGTCTCAGTGCCAACTCTGGCCTAATTGTTGGGCAACATAGGTGACCTCGTGCAAAGGCCCAATGCTTTGTGGAAGTGATATGGGTTTGAGAGAAAACCGAAAGGGAGGAGAATGGAGCATATGTCCCACAAATGGTTACTATGATGGTCAAGGTAATAACTTTAGGGGAGATGGCCACTGGCTTAAAAGTATAAGTTCTTGAATGTTAGCTTTCAAAAGTCAGTTTAATTTGTGTCTATATAGAATGTATGTGGGTAGAATAAATTATATATATGAGGAAAAGGTCTTTACAAAATCACTGTAGTGGGTGTATATTCATTCTTTTATAATTTTAAAAGTGGGAGAATGTCATCTTAAATGAGAATCAGAAAGATAACCATATTAGTCAGCTATCTTGTCACAGGAATGCAATACTGGACATTCACAATTTAAAGGAGGACAGATTTGTCTTTTAAGTCTATTGGTACATTTTAAGTATATATTATGATCTATTCCCCATTGAGAATTTGTACATGATATATCTTGATTCTTATTTTTTTCCCATTCACCTTCCCTCCTTTGAGCCCCTCAACCCCCCCATATGCATAAGCTTTATTTTCATTTTTTTTCCTTTTTACCTTTAAATTTTTTCTTTTTCTTTTCTCTCCCTCTCCCTCTCCCACTCCCATGCCCTCTCCCTCTCACTCTCTCTCTGTCTCTCTCTGTCTCTCTCTGTCTCTCTCTGTCTCTCTGTCTCTCTCTCTCTCTCTCTCTCTCTCTCTCTCTCTCTCTCAGTAGCAAGGATTGAACTCCTGCCCTTGGGCTTCCGGGGTAGGCATGATACCACTTGAGCTAAAATTTTTTTCTTTACCTTCTTTGCTTTCCTCTGATCCCCTCCCTCACTCCCCTTTATCTTTCAAGATTTTCTTCCCATTTCACACTACCAATTATACATTTGCACCTTGTTTACACCTTCAGTTTATACCTTCAGAGAAATGATATGGTATGTAAACATGTGGGTCTTATTTATTTCACTTATGAGT
>PVIR01041462.1:0-12732 GCA_004026965.1 Petromus typicus
GGGACTTCGGCCCTCTCTCCCAAACTCCGCTCCGCCACAGTCCGCAGCTGGGGCTCGACCCACCACTGGAAAGCAGCAGGGTGACCAACTCACTTCCTGCCCGCACTGGGGACGCAGGGAAAGAGAAGGCCTTGCTCCTCTCCATGAAGGCCGCGCCTCTGAGTTCCCTTTGGTGGAAAATGCTGACGTTTCTTTGAAAAATACAATCAAAATTAAATCTCTCCTCCTTAAAAAAAAAAAATCAATGAAACATAAGGAGAAAGGAAATGGTAGTGGAACTTAAAACGTGAATGTTGAACTGGAGGCTCCACGGCCTCCCCCTGCCCCCAGCCTGCAGCCTCGGGGCCCAGCGGCTCCTCCAGAAACTCACAAGCTCTTCACCCATCGCCCCCCCCCAGCGGCCGCAGGGGCTGCCCAAGGGACCAGAGTGGCAGGAAGAGGAGGAGTGAGGAGGAGGAATAAATACAAGATAAATACAAGATCTCTGATAACTGAACTCACCTTCTGCGCCAGCGCAGTGACATCACCACCGAGGCTCTGCCTCAACACCCCACGTCGCCACGCTGTGTATTTGCTTGTGACTGTTTTCCTTGACAACTTCTGAGCTGTCCAGGAGGATGTCTCTCTGCTTTATGTCACGTCACCTGTGCCTTCGAAATATGGAGGAATGTCGGATGCAAATGAAAGAAAAGGGTGAAGGGAAGTTAACGGGTGAGTGGGAGGTGGAAGGATGGGGGGATGGGCGTGAAGGGAAGGAGCTGGGCCTGGCAGAGTGTGGCTGGGCACAGCAGGTGGCAGGGCTGCGTCTCATCCAGCACCACACCCCTGCCGCCTCGCTGCGAGCTGGTCCTGCTCTGTCATCCCAAGAGGTGAAGTCACTGGCAGCTCAGTCGCTGCGAGCTGCTCCGAACCCAGACTCTGCCCCCCAGGAGGGGAAAGAGGCCTCCCAGCCTGGCCGAGCAGGGACACCATGATGCTCTGTGGTTGGGACATCTGAGCCAGGCGGCCGCCCTCACCCTCGCCTTCATGGAGACTTCAGCACCTCACTCTTCTTGGCTGGTGGGTGGCACCTCTGCTCAGCTGTCTCCCAAGAGAGCTCGGGCGTCATTTTCGTCACCTGAGGCCACAGGGCCAGATCTCCACCTTGGGCTCCTGAGCGATGGGGCACGAGGGGGAAGGATGAGAAAGCACCTGCTGGGTCTTTGCAAGTCCTCTTCAGCTATCAAGGTCACTGAACAGATGGTCCCAGCCCAGGACGTAGCCCTGGATTTTTCCTCACAAAACCCGACCCTTTCTGGAGGGTTCCTGTGGCAGATCTCTGCTGCCAGCCTCACCAGTGTTTGGAGACAAGGTCTCACTGTGTTACCCAATGGGACACCTGGACTCCGGGGATCCTCCTGCCTCAGCCTTCTGAGGAAACTCAAAGCTGCCACACTGCTGGCCCCAACTAGCCTGGGGCTGCTCTTAGCACCACAGCCACCCCCAGGGCAGGGGCAAAGCAGTGTGAATAGCACCTGAAAAGTCAGTGCTCAAGAGAGAGCTAAAGATCAGATAGGTGTGAAGATCAGATAGACACTCAAAGGGAGAAACTCAGAAACAAACCAAGCCAAAGACTCACAGTTACAGGTTGTTGTTACCAGAGAGTGACAGGTCACAGAAAGAGTTTGCGTCCTTCAAGTTAGCCCCAGCAGGGCCCAAGTCTCCTGGCGTTTAAGCCAGAATACAGGCCCAGCACTGAACTATGCCCGCCAAGGTACTATGTGTGAGTTTGGAGGTGTGTTTGTGCAAAGCGGATAAGATTTTGGAGGCCCGTCATGGTGGTGCACACCCATCATCCCAGCACTGCGGGAGGCTGAGACAGGAGGATCGTGAACCCAAGCCGGGCAACTTTGTGACTCAGAGACTCCATCGTCAAATGACCCTTCCAAGGAGCTGAGCACAGAGGGTCACAGGGCTGGGCTCCCGACCCCAGAGCTTGCCTTGTGCTAGCTGTGTGACGGGAGGAAGTTCCAGCTCTCTGAGCCTCAGCGTCCTGTCTGTGAAATGGGACTCACACCTTGGCCACCTGGCACGATCACAGAATCAGGTTGGTGCTCCATTGGTTTAAGTGCCGTGCTGGGGGTCCTGAGGGCTCCAGTGTCCCCAGGCGACTGTGTGTGAGGTTGATCTTATCACCGAACCAGCCTGTTGGAACATCTGCAACAGGAACATCTGCAACAAAACCGTTCTGAATGGGAATGACCGCAACAGTGCTCAAAAAGGAAATGGTCAGATTGCTGCTGGCAGCCTCAGTTCGCTCACGCTTATCTGCTCATGCATCGAGGGGAAAGAAGACTAACTCATTCTCTGGGCCTCCATAGAGATCTGAAGGCTCAGATAGCACCCGGGACAGGATACCAAGGCTTTTGTTTCAGTGCAGAGATCTATTTGTATAAAATATTTCTGGCGGTGTGCAAAAACTGGGAGGAGTCGGGGTGAGAAAAGATGTATCTTTTACTGCACTTGATTTTTGCTTCACTGGCATTTTCCACGTTAAGGTTTTGCATTTTTTTTTTTTTTTTGGTCTTGCTCTTTAGCGCTAAGCATAGAGTCGTGGTCAACTCTGCACACATAGAGAAAGAAACCACAGTCACAAGTGTTTGGAAGAAGGGAAAATTTGCCACCGTGACATCAAAAGCAGGAAACGAGGTTTCCCTGATAAAAGCAGTGGAAGAAGGGGGTGGCGAGGAGCCCTCCCAGGGGAGAAAACGTGTGCTGCTGGGAAACCAGCCAATCTGCTGTGGGAAGGGAGCCCCAGGGGGCCACCACCGAGAAGGGACTCTCCAGCCCCACACGGGTGCCAGCCACCTGAGATCACAGTGAGACATGAGGACACCCAAGATACCTCATGTACGCAAGCAAGTGATCCCAGTATTGGGGGAGGCTGAGTCAAGAGGGTGGCTGGTTAGCGTTCCTTCTGGGTAACTTGGCAACTTGGTGAGAACTTGTCTCATAGTTTAAGTCCTGGCTCAATCTTCGCTATGCAATGAGGCAGGGCTCCTTGAGAGATACGATCACACAGAGACAGACACACCACATAGACAGACACACAATCCCACACATACCTGAACACACCATCATACATACACCAAGCCAGCCAGAAGAGCCCAGCCACAGACCCCAACCAAAGAGCTACCCAAGGGCACAAGGGACAGAGTCAGGGTGTATAACTAAGCATGCCAGGAACGGGACACGCCATCCAAGACACACAATCACGTGTTTGAAAGCAGAAAAGGAGGGGCCAGGAATTTAGCTCAAGTGTACCGCACCTACATAGGGAGCACCAGAGCCCAAATTCAATCCCTGGTACTGCCCCCCCACCCCAAAAAAGCAGATATGGAGACATACAACAGATAAGCATGTACACCGTGACACACTGACACAGACACGGGATAGGACAGACCCCATGGCTTGCCAGACATACACCAAAGCACACACAAAGGTCACATATCACACAGTCATGAGAGACACACAGTTCAGCATGGACAAAATTGCTCACACAGATGCTCGGGTACAGACACACAATTGTGAACACATGAGGAAAGTCACACGGGGCCACACAGAGTTACATCGGAAGCAACATTGGGACAGACACCCAGCCACACAGATTTGAAGGGCTCATAATCTCATACACACACACACACACAGTCACAATGGCAGAAGGCTCGTGGGGTCACAGAATCCCCGGCACATCCCCAGGCCCAGGAGATGCTGGGGTCACCCGCAGTCACACACACGGTACCCACAGACACAGAAACCACCCGAGACACTCAAGGACTCTGAGACAAGTCGTCAGAGATGTCAAGCACGGGAAGGCTGCAGACACACAGGTCACACTACGAGGCTGGTCAAACCTAACAGGTACTTGATAATCATAAAACAGGCCCGAGGAACCCAGGCCCCGGCCTAGCGGAGTCCCAGGCCCTCTGGGTGAGACCACCCAAGGTCCACTCACTTCCAGAGGGGGTCCAGGTGCCAACCCTCTTACGGAGAAGACCATAATCCCACACTAATCCCACTCACCCTTATCCTAGTGCAAGCCCTCAGAACATCACGCTCCCAGCCCCAGGGAGCCACCCAAGGTCGGCGATGGTCCTGCTCCCGCCACCTAAGACCCAGATTCCCGTAAGAGGCCCAGGTCCCTCTCCTGGGCCGTCCATCCTTTCCCTGCAGGACACCGGAGCCCCGGTCTGGGTCCTTCTGCTCAGCCGCGCAGCCCGCGTGCACGGCGGGCGCCCCCTGGTGGCCCGGGATGCGCCCGCCGGGCCGCAGCCGCGTAGGGCGTTCGGGAGGAAGAGGGGAAAGATGCTGCGGTCTTCCGCGCGTCACTCGCAGAGCGGAGCGCGGAACACAGCGCGGAAGCAGCCGTGGGCTGAAGCCGGGAGGATCGTGGGGCCGAGCACTCCCACGCCGGGCAGCCCCGGCCCCGGCTGTCATCGCGACGGCGGAAAACCCAGGGTGCCGCAAGGCGCTGACCAGGGCAGCGGCGGGCGGGGGCGTGCACACAGCCCAGGGCCCCTGCGCGCCGGCTGCGGCTCTCCACCGGGGGCCGCGGCAGACCGGCCCGGCCCGCTCTCCGAGCCCATCCACACCCGCCGGTACCACCCAGGCCCCACCCATTTGCCTGCCGTTCACCACCCAGGACCCGGCCTTCCCAGCTCCGCCCACTTCTCACTGTCATTTTAGGCTCCGCCCACTCCCCTCCCGCCCACAGCCTTCCAGCTGAGCCCATTCCCTGGTCCCTCCCACCTGCTGTCATTCTCCAGGTCCCGCCTACTCCGCAGACCCACCCCCTTTCCAGTCATTCCCCCTAGACCAGGCCTATCCCCTCCCTCGAGCTGTCCGATCCCGCCCATTTTTCTTTGTGAATTGTTCCCTAAGCCCCGCCCACTCCCCCAAGGCCATCAGCCATTGGGTAGACCCCAACCCCGGCCCCACCCACCTGCTGTGTCCTGCCCACTTCCCTGTCATTCTCCCTAGTCTCCTCCCACTTCCCCTAGCTCCAGGCCGCCCACTCCCATCCTCCCCCGCCCTGATATTTGCTCCCCACTATTTGGGAGGGGAGAGCGCCGCCCACTCCTCTAACCTGCTTTCTCTCTCTCTCTCTCTCTCTCTCTCTCTCTCTCTCTTTCTTTCTTTCTTTCTTTTTTGAGACAGGCTTTTGCTGTGTAGTTCAGGCTGGCCTTGCACTCACTATGGAGCCCCAGAGGGTCTGGAACTTGCAGTGATCCCCCTGCCTCAGCCTCCTGAGGGCTGAGATTACAGGTGTGGCACGGGGGTCCCAGTACAAGTCTCCACCCCACTCTGACCTCTCCAGGTACTCAGGACCTATGTCTCCACCCCTTGGCCTGACTGCTTTAGATCCCTTTTTCGTTCAGCCTTGTTTTCTTCCAGGCTCCATCGGTGCTCACAAGACCCCACTCAAAGCCGCCATTCCTGTGTGGGACTGCTAACTCACCAACAGATTAAACGAGGGTGCTCGGCAAGCACCCTACCCGGCCTCCCACGCAAGGGCCATGTAGGGTCTGCCAGGTTTCTGGGATCATAGCCCAGGGTCAGCTGTCCCCCCGGGTGTGTCCTGGGTGCTCCCACGGTGTCGCTTTTGTGTCCAGTGCACTGCTGTGTGCGGTTGTGTAGTGTCCCCTCGTTTGTGGGCGCGCTCTTTGGGGAGCACACACACACACGTGTGTGTGTGTGTGTGTGTGTGTGTGTGTGTTACACATCTCTGGATATGTGTCCCACATGCCGGCCTGTGTCTGTGCTGTGCCCACCCAGGTATTTGTACCACTCCAGGCACTCTTGCGGGCCCACTGATTTTTCCAGCCCTGAGGATGGAATCCAGGGCCTTCATGCTGAGCTTCTCCCAGATTTTTAGAAGTGTTTATTCCGAGGCAGGGTCTCACTAAGATGCCCAGTTTGGACTCAAACTTGCGATGCTACCTGCCTCAGCCTCCCAGAGTGCCGGGGTAACAGGTGTGCACCGCCGCAGCCTGCTTGTGTATTGTATTATGTGCCTCAGTCCGTGTGCCCGGGTCAAACTGAGCTTGCCCGGGGTCACTGTCTGACGCTGTGTGCACCTGGCATCCATGACCTGTGCCACCCCTCTGCCAATCCCACACCAGGACAACCAGTGACACTAACACGCCCTCACGGAGAAAGGAGGCAGAGGCGGTAGGAGGCTGGGTTCTTGCTGCGTGGCCCTCCTCGACCTCGCCAGGTGACACAAAGAGGAGGAACCAAAGGGGGCGGAGGCCTGGGCCAGGGCCTTGGGAGTGGCTGACAGAGCTGGCAGCGCCCTGCCTGGCTTTGGGGTGGCGGTTTGAGGAGGCGAGGGACATGAGGGGCAAGGGGTAATGGCCCAGGGCTTCCGCATCTTCATCCGTGCGTCAAGAGGCTGGCCACTGACCAGGGCAGCGGAGAGAGGCCACTGCAAGCTTCCTGTCTTGCTGGGGACAGGAGAAGCCTCCACAGAGCAGCAGGAATTCTCTTCTCTCTTCCCAATGAGGTGGGAACTTCGGCTGCTTGGTGTTAGAAGAATCTTTCCTCCAGTCCAGGATGCAGCAGGAAGTTAAGCCCCAGAAGTTTTGTTATTTTCAGGTGTCTGGACAGAAGTCTATGTTCTTTTCCTCGTATAATAAGAAGTCTCACTCCCTTGAAATGTGAAACAGGAAACCCTGCCGTGTCTAACGTAAAATAACGAAACTCTTCCTAGTCTCATGCAGTCCCAACCCACTCAGAGAGGGGACAGGACATCCCACCAGGGTCTGATCTACAGCAAGGAGACTGCCCACTCTTTTTCTTGGTGAAATGAGGAACTAGGCCTCTTCCTATTAAAAAAGAAAGTTGGGGCCCACGATTTAACTTAGTAGCGCATCACCTCCCTGGCAAGCTCAAGATCCTGAGTTTGGTCCCCAGTAACAAAATAAATAGGGAAGGTTGTGTCCAAGCTAGGCACAGGGGTGAGAAGTCTTCCATTTACAATTGTGATATTTGTGATATTTATACTTTTGCCTAGTTTAGCAAGAAAACTCTGAAAATCATATCCTGGGCCAGGCATCACCCAGCACTCGGGAGGCTGAGGCAGGAGGATCTCTGTAAGTTCAAGGCCAACCTGGGCTACATAGCAAAAACCTATCTCTAAAACAGAAGAAAACACAAAACCTTTTCCATATAAGAGGGAAAGAGTAACCTATTCAATACCAAAACCTCGGTTATTTCCTACTCTTTTTGTCCCTCAGCCCCCCGCAGTGGCATTTACCCCACCCCAGCCCATGTGGCCTTGCACATCAGCTTGGGAGAGACAACGCGTGTCCTGTGCCTACATGATGTGGGAAGACCCAGGCACCCTCGTCTCCGCGGCAAGGCCAGCAGAGCTCCCTCACCAGCACAGCCCAGGGGACCAGGGGCCTTGGGAACCACTTCCTGGCCCACTTCAGCGGCAGGAGTGGCTACATCAGCACCCTCCACCTGTGCAATGGGGTGAGCTCCGCAGGCACCCCACCCCCACCCCATCCCCATCCCCCCTCCCCCAGGAGATCCTTCTACTCTGAGCAGTCTCCTGTCTCCTCAGGGGCGGACACTCCATTGTGCCCTCCTCCCCTGCCACCCTCGCCCCACGCTGGGCGCCTGCGGTGCCAGGCTCGGCTCTCATAGAGCCTCTGTGTATGGGAGTTGGGATGGTTTTGCTCCTCTAAAGGCTCATTCAGTGCCTGTCCCGACAGTTGGTCCTAGACCCTCCACCCTCCCTCCCACAGCTGGAGCCCGAGGCAGCCCCACACCCAGCGCGGGGCGGAATCAGACCTAGCCCAGGGGTCTGGCTAAGGTCTGGGGGTCGGGGTGCAAGGAGAAGCGAGACCAGGGACAGACCAGTGATCCACAGCCCGGGACAGAGACAGCACGGACTCAAAAGTTGATCCACGCAGACACACACACACACACACACACACACACACACACCCCACAGCCAGCCCCCTGGGGGCTACCGCATGATCCAGGCCACGTGACCGTCACACGGCTGGCTCGGCCTTGACATTAGCAACACTGTCTCCCTGAGGGACAGTCCATTTGCCTGCCAGCTTTCCTTTGTTCTTTTTCTGAAGACAGTTTTTCTGTGACCAAGTTGCCACGCCATCCTGTAGTGATAGACACAAGGACTCTGGCCCCGGAACATCCCGATTTTCCCAGCTGTATTCCCAGCCTGCAACTGGGGTGCCACACTCGACCTCCGTGGGCCTCTGTCTCCCCACCTATAAAATGGGGTGTGGTAGCACAGGCTTTGTATGTTTGTGACTGCATCGGTTAAAATGTAAATTGGTCTCCATAAAGCCACAGGTCCAGCCTGAACGTCCCGCTGGTGGGCGCTTCCTCCTGGTTTTGCGTGCTGAGGTGGAGCTCAGCCCCTCGCACAGCCTAGGCACACGCTGTGCACAGCCAGAAACAGCTCTGCCATTATGGAAAGGGTAACCCTGGGGGCTGGGTGCACGGCGACAGCCGGAAGACGGGGTGTGGAAATACCTCCCCACGCCTCTCAGGGTGACAGATCACCGCTCAGAGCCCTGACTTCCCTAGGCTTGGTGGACCTCAGGGAGGAGAACGTGGGCAGGCTGTGCCTGGTCTCTAGGAATCTCTCTCCCTCTTGCTATTTTTGTTCTGATCCGGAGTGAGTGACAGGGCCACACGAAAGCTATGCTTCGACCTGGGATCCCCCTGCCTCAGCCTCACAGAGTGCTGGGATTAGGGTTGTGTGCCACCACAACCAATCTTCTCCTGCGTGTCCCTCATGCGCTGAGTCCTGGAACATACAGGAGCCACTCCCTTGTGCTTCTGCCCCCTTCAAGGAAGTAGATTAACCTGATGTTCAGAAAATGGGGGTGGGGTGCTGGAAATAGAACCCAGGGCCCCACGCCTGCTAGGCAAGCCCTCGTCGCGGAGCCTCCTCCCAGGGCCCGCTTTGCTTTACAGTTTTCTGGTGAAGCTGGTGTCAGAGCTCCGACACCTTGCAGGAGGAGGGAATACGGAGCCCACCTGGGCACAGCCCTGGGGAGTGGCATGGGGACGCCTCAGGTCCCATCTAACAACGCCACAGTGGAGACATGTATGGGCAGCGCTGTCCCGGGCCGGTTTCAGGGCCATAGCCATTATGTCTTCTGTGCTAAGTGCTACCTTCATACCAGACCGGGGAGGGAGAATGGCCTGCCTCAGTGTGGCCAGCCAGGAGCAGACAGGGTCACAAAAACGCACACCCGCCCCGCCGCAGGGCGCGTGTGTTACCCCAGCACTCTGGGACACTGAGTTAGGAAGATGGAAAATCTGAGGACAGCCCGGGCAACACAGCAGAACCCTGCCTCAAAATAACAGATTTTTTTTTAAAATAATAATAATGAACAAAAAGAGTTCAATCCTCAGCATCAAAAATTAAAAAAGACTGGCAGATACAGCCAAGAAATGCTAGAAAGCACTTCTAAGATCTACAGTAAGACTTCTATCCACGGAGTGATGAAAAAAAAAAAAAAAAAAGAAATTCGTGCTAATTTTCTGTCATTCCTCAGACTGTGCGATAGGTCCGCAGTGCCCAAAAGTGAAAAGTCAAAGGGAAGAGAACAGAATCACAAGGACTGGCACTATACTGGGTACAGGTCTAAGTATCCATCCTCTCAGGACCAGGACAAGCGTGTACCCACGAAGGACTTTCAGGTTCACAGCGGAGTACAGTGACGGCTTTTTACTTCTTTGTTGGGGAGTTTGTGTGCTGTTGGTTTAGGGCAGGGTTTCTCTACGTAGTCTAGGCTGGCCTTAAACTCGCTCTGTAGCCCAGGCTGGCCTCAAACTGGCAGGGATTCTCCTGCCTCAGCCTCCCAAGTACTAGGTTTACAAGTGGGAGTCACCACACAAGGCAGCCTTTCTCTGGCTACTTGCAGCCCTTTGGGTAAACTTAGAGTTTTGCTTTGTCTCCCACCGAAAGGGAACCCAGGGCCTGTGCACCCTAAGCACGTGTGTTCTGCCACTGAACTCCGCCTCAGCCCCAAACTTGTCCAGAGTGATCAGGTTCCACTGCTACACCTGGGGGAACCCCTGGCAAAGGGCCTAAAAGCGTGGAGAGCCACCCTGCGTGATGAAGGTCTTTGCTAAAGGCACATGCTTGGTGTAGACGGGTGTTTCCGCCATCTATCAGCTCTGATCACAAATCCCAGCACCCACACCTGAGAGGAGAGCGACTTTATTTTGTGATTTTTAAAGGATTCAGTCCATAGCCAGCCGGCTGCAAGGCAGGCAGGGAGTGGCAGGACAGCCTGGACAGAGGGACGCTGCTGACAGCAACCAGTCAGGAGGCAGAGACCCACGGGGGAGATGCCACTGCCCGGTCACCCCTGGGCACGTGGGCCTTCTGGGGACGTCTAGATCCAAACTATGCCAAGGGGCAAGGCCACGACCGACAGCTGATGCCCAGAGCTCAAAAACCAGCTCAGCAACGCTCTTCTTTCCAGAGACACATTCCCACAGCTCCCCTTGAAGCGAGGGCTTCACCCGGATGCAGAGGACGCACGGTGAGATGTCAGGTGCATGCACTCCTGTTTGGAGTTCGAATTTCAGATGGGAGATTAGGGCAGGGCAAGCCGGCTGGGCAACAGGACGTAAACTGTCAATCACAGAGCCGCAGAGCAGGCTGGGAACCAGGCATCACCTGTCAATCATGGGAAACGCTCCAATCACAGCCAGGATACACTCGCAGGGTCCAAGCTGGCCCGGGACCCAGGGGGTACTCCAGACTGAGGGCAAATTCAGCCTCCCAAGGGCTGGGATGATAGGCTCGAGGCAGAACCTTGGCCAGAGCAAGCAGCAACCGCTCCATTATTTACTCCCTAAACGGATACGTTATTGGTGAGCATTTTATTTCAAACTTTAGCCTGTGGCTGGGAAACACAGCTCTTATCCACAAATGACTTCCTGGTGAAAAAACACTAAAATACCCAAGGAAATGATTCCAGGAGGGGATAAAGAATCCAAAAGAACACATTAAAAATAAATAGAAGGGGGGCCGGGGATATAGCTCAGTGGTTCCGGCGCCTGTCTTGCAAGCGCAAGGACCCGGGTTCAATCCCCGGTAACCACATAACAATACTGGGTGTGGAGATTCACCCCAGCGGCAACCAGTACCACATACCACAATGCCGGGCGTGGTGGCTCACACCTGTAATCCCAGAACCCGGGAGGCAGAGGCAGGAGGATTGCTGTGATGTGAGTTTGAGGCTGAGCTCAGGGCCAGCCTGAACCACAAAGCGAGACCCTGTCTCAAAAAACCTTAAAATAAATAAATAAATAAATAAATAAATAAATAAATAAATAAATAGAAGGGGCTGGGGATTTAGTTCAAGTGGTACCACACCTATAAAGGGCCCGAGTTTCATCCTGGTAACAGTAAACAAGTAATTAACTAACAGAAAAACAACAGCCACACAGCCACTCTCCTTACGCAGCTCCGGCCTCGCGCACACTGGAACCCAGCCTCGCAAACTCCAGCTCAAGTTCCCCTGGAAAAGTGACAGCCTTGCCAACCGCGCCCGGGGCTGATTCCCAGCGCGCCTCCCCCAGCCTGGCCTGCCGGCTCATCCTCTGCTCCCGAGGGTGAAGGGTACCTCCGGCCATTCGGACATGGGTAAACTGAGGCCCAGAGGAGCTCACCCAGGCCTCCCAGACCCAGGAGGATCCCAGCCCCGGACTTTACCACTACGGGGCTGGGGAAGAGGGGTGGGCCCCAAGCGGGGAGACTCCCCTGCTCCATCCTGCCAGCCGGCTCTCACCTTGGGCCTGCATTCGGGTCCGCACCAGGGCCAGGGCGTAGCTGGCGATCTGGCCGCACGTGCTGGAGATGGTGCCACAGGCCAGGAGCACGGGGATCCCCGGGTTTGCCGACTCGTGGCTGTACTGCTGGAGCCATCGGTTCTTGAGGGTCTGGAGGGAAGACGGGGAGGGTGGCAGTGGCCGAGCCGGCTCTCGGGGACCTGGCAGCTGGCTCTGCATCCGGGACAGCTGGGAGGGCAGTGAGCCCCGCAATGCCCAGCCCCGCTCCCTGGGGCCCGCAGGAATTGCAGACCAGGAGACACTGAGGGCTCTGGGGTTGGAAGGCATTCTGGAGCGCTGCAGGGCGTCCACTGTCCCCTCGTCTGTGTGGGGTGCTGGGGACTGAGCCCAGGGCCTTCGCACCGAGCGACACTCCGGCCCCCTCTATTTTCTTTTTTGTTTGTTTTTGAAGCACAGTCTCGCAGTGCAGCCCCGGCCGGCCTTGAACTCGAGGCCATTTTCCTGCCTCAGCCTCCAGAGTGCTGGGATGACAGGTGTGCAGCACCTGTGGGCTGTATGAAGGGCCACAAGGGGGCGCTGCGGCGGAGCTCAGCGCACACGGAGCCCTGGGTTCCATCGCCAGCACCGAACTAAATAACTAGGGTAGAAGCGGGAGGGAGACGCGGAGAGAAGGCTCAGAAGACTGAGGAAGAGCGCACAAGCCCAGGGGCGCTGGTGCCTCGGAAGCCAGAAGGACAAAGAAATGAGGCCTCCCCTCCGGATCACCTAGGGCCTGGGACTACCCCCGCTGGACTTCGACCTTCCTGAGCACAAGGCGGTAGAGTTGTGGGTCCCGTGTCACCGGCGGGGATAGTTTGTAACAAGAGGCACAGGAAGCAGGCCCAGGCTCCGGGT
>PVIR01041463.1:0-12733 GCA_004026965.1 Petromus typicus
CCCTCCTCCTCAGGAACCCTCCTCTCCTCCCTCGTTTTAGGGGTGACCTTTCCCCTCCTCCCACAGCCAGACCCCCCCCACCTCAGGGATCCTCACTTCCTCCTCACGTGATCCCCACTCTCCTCCATGTGTCCCTTAACCGCTCCCCTCATCTTTAAGGACCCGCATCTTCCTCCCTAACCCTCTCTCCTGGCCCCTCCCGCACCTTCCATGGCTCCCTGGCTGACCCTCACCTGCTCCCCAGAAGACCCTCTCTTCCTCCCACCCAGCCTTTACTCTCCATCTCAGGCTCCTGCTCACTCCTGCTCCCCAACCTGATCCTCTCCTCCTTTGTCCCGGCTCCTCTTGCTCTCTGATTCTTGCTCTGGTCCTAGGTATCCTGCACTGAGAGAGTGAAGGAGAGGAAGCTGGCGGGAGGGAGAAGCGGTTGGCTCCGGGGAGCTGAACAACCATTCAGCCTAAGACATCACTGACTCAGGAATACAGTGATAATGACCCCTTGATGGTCCCTTACCAAGTTCCTGGTACCACTAGTTTTGTTGAACCCTTTGTTAACTCCCAGGTTGTTATTGAGGACACAGACTTCCAGAGATGCCAGGGGAAATGCCACAGTGGGCCCGTGAGTAACAAGAGCATAGACTCCCCGTCTGGCCCTGAGGATGGACTGGAGCAATTCCCAAAGTGATAGCCACCTGAAGAGGTTGCCAACCTGTGCCCTTTGGGCACTCTCTGCTTAGGTTTTTTTTTTTAGATGAGTTGAAAATTAACTGTTGGCTCACTGAATTACTGACATATGAGTAGGACACAAATATATGCTTTCTTGGCACCCAAAATCTAGTGTGTAGTTTATTATGGAACCTGTGTGAAATTTCTGTTGCCTTATAGGAGTAATTGTTTAGTGTTTTCCTTTGCACTAGTACATAGGAAAGATACCTGAACTTGGAACTATTCACATGTGGGAAAATTTCTTTGCCTCTTCTGCAAAATGTATTTCCTTGTCCACTTATTCCATTATAAAGAAGACACTGAAAATTATATTAAAAACTCTCGCATTCTTACTCTGACTTTCCTGACTTACCAAAACATTACTGGTCCTATTAGTTAATTTTCACCTTCTAGTTGATGATTAGGTGAAGGTTGCTTAGTTACATTTTGTCAATCTAGTTGTAATGCTTAGAATAAGTGCACAACGCCTTGCACTTCAGTCTGCCTAAATTATATGTGTTATTATTAAAATCTTGTTAAAGTGATATTTTGAACATTTTAAACTGGTACCAAGCTTATTTAAAAATAATTTCGTTATTTTCCTAATTTGAAAGTATATACTGCAAGCTGGGCGTGGTAGCATGTTTCTGTAATCCTGGCATTGAGGAGGCTGAGGCAGGAGGATTGATGAGTTTGAGGCCAGCCTGGGCTACATAGTGAGCTCAAGGCCAGCCTGCACTAAAAAGGAAGACTCTGTCAAAAAAACAAAAATAAGTTGTATCAAAACCAAAAAAAACCCAAAATGCAGTACATATTGAAGAGTGGGTGCATTACAATGGTAGAGCACTTACCTGGCATGTAAAAGGCCCCATATGAAAAAAGAAAACATTTTGATTAAAAACATTTTAGTTAATTATAAGATCATTACAAATTCTTCTGAATCTTTCCAGAATCCATGTGCCGTGGAAGCTCAGTTCCCCTCTTGAAACTATTTAAAACTATATAAAGCAAGTCAGACAATACTTTAGCTTTGGCTTCTGTACCATCAAACCACAGAAATTTCTGGTTTTCTTTTTTCTGGATTATGTGTTTTTATTTTGTTTTGAGATAGGGACTCATTATATACTTCAGGCTGACCTAACAGTCACTGAGGTCCTCCTGCCTCAACCTCCCAAGTGCTGGGATTATAGGTGTGAGCCAGTGTGCCTGGTTTATTCCTGGGTTTTATCTAGACTTCACTTTCTTGCTATATGAAGTCCAAAACTCAATATAGTATGTATCTTAGAATTACTGATACATTCAGATGCTGATTGATCTGTTCTTGTTATAGTTTAATTTAGTTATTAATTTTTTAAATAATATTTTGTTGTTACCACCTTCCTAGACTTGATATGTTCTTATCTGTTTGTGTTAAATATAATTTTGATTTTTGTGAGTAGAGGAAGAGTTTTGGTTTTAATCTTAACTTTCATGTTTTCCACTCAGTTAAGAAAAGGGTACATAGAGTAAGGCACCTTCTATTTTTAAGGTATAAGAAGATAAGAAAATAACAGTAATTGACAAAGAAGGCCAAATTACAAGTTTATAAAACTTTAAAACGAGGGCCGGGGATTTAGCTCAGTGGTTTCGGCGCCTGTCTTGCAAGTGCAAGGACCCCAATTCGATCCCCGATAACCACATACAATACTGGGCGCGAAGACTCACCCCAGCAGCAACCAGTACCACATACCACAGTGCCGGGCGTGGTGGCTCATGCCTGTAATCCCAGCACTCGGGAGGCAGAGGCAGGAGGATTGCTGTGATGTGAGTTGGAGGCTGAGCTCAGGGCCAGCCTGAACTACAAAGAGAGACCCTATCTCAAAAAAACCTAAAAAAAACCAAAAACTTTAAAACAAGAGAAAACATTGAATTTGAGTTTGAGGATATATGAACAGGAAGAGATGTATAGGAAAGATATTCAAGAGGATATGACATTTGAACTTATTCGAAGAATAAAAAATTTTCCCAGGGACTTTTGAAGTCTTTATGGGATAGTTAATAGTCAAGATTGACCAGAATGTAGTGTATAGTTAAAGAAACACAGAGGTATAAGGTTGAGATCCTATTGGGTCAATACTTAACCAGATTAAAGAGTTTGAATTTAACTTTATGAGAACAAAAAGGTTATATGAGAGATCATAGTGGGGAACTCCCACAGTTCCCACAGCTTGAGTTTCATGCTGTCATCTCTGCTTGTGCTGTGGTCTTACCCCATCTTCAAGCCTTTGCTTTTCTAAATAATTTTCTTGTTCATTTGATAATTTGCATTGGAATAAGTAAATGCTCTCTTAAGATTAATTTTTTTAAAAAAATCTTATGGCTTGTTTGCAGAAAAGTACTACAATGATAATTATGAAACTTAGGGATGAAAGTATGATTTATTTAAAAATTTTTCCAGCTTTTCTGTTTATAGGTTGAACATGTTATATTCAAGGAAAAAGTCCCTTGAACATCACTTGTCTCCTCAGACTGCCGGCCCTCATTTTTATTAATACAGCTAAATTGTGAAGTGGTTGACTGTAGTCTTTCATCTTCTAAACTTTTTGACTTAGTTCATAGAGCAAAACTCCACCGAAACAGGATTTGCACCTTATAAAAGTCAGTGGTCGATTCTGTGTCTTAATCCTGATTTATCTGTTAGTAGTGATCCTTTCATTCACTTCAGAATAATTGAGTGCCACGCACTGTTCCAGGCTGCTCTACAGGTAAAACAGATGAACACGACTGCTTTTTATAGAGCTTATATTTAATGGTAAAGAGACAGGAAACTAAATATGATGAGTATATAGAATGTTGAAAAGTAATGTTATAAGGAACAAAATTGGGAGGGGAGTAGGAAATACTGGAGGTGTTTTTAAAGAAATTAGCCAAAGGAAAGGCTCCTAGGATTACAAAGTAGGTAACATTGATTCCTCCCTCCTGCAACACTTTGCTTTCTGGACTTCTTAAACACTACTTCCTTTCAGTAATGGGCTGCCAAATGTAAGAATTAGAGTACCCCTGGAATGTGCACTCACACTATCTCTTTGATTTTCTTTTCCAAAGTGCTATCCAGTCACACAGCTTCAAATACAACTAACTCTTAGACTCATTTTCAAGGCATTTTGTTAAGATTTGAAAAACTGAATTTTTGTAATTTGGTCATGCTTTCTACATTCATAGGATGATGCTTCCCAGTAAAATGAGCTTCCCTTTGTTAACTGTTTTTTTAAGTCAGCATACAATTCACTTTAAAAGAACAGAATAAATGCTTACCTCTTTCGGTTAATATTTTCTAAGAATGTTTTAATAGTGTCACATGTGGTACAAATGATTTTTCCTGTTTTTGTTGGCATTGATATGGTCCCATATCACTGATGTAAGTGTCTTAATCCATTGCAGTCATAGCTGCTTCTTCAGGTTGCTGCCTGTGTGCTTTGGTTGTGACCTCGTTAAGAGCAGAAAACTTGCTTGCTTGCTGATGTACAAGTCTTTTTTTTTTTTTTTTTTTTTAGGTTTTTTGAGACAGGGTCTCGCTTTTGTGGTTCAGGCTGGCCCTGAGCTCAGCCTCAAACTCACATCACAATCCTCCTGCCTCTGCCTCCCGAGTGCTGGGATTACAGGCGTGAGCCACCACGCCCGGCATTGGTATGTGGTACTGGTTGCTGCTGGGTGTGGGTCTCCACACCCAGTATTGTTATGTGGTTACCGGGGAATCGAACCCGGGTCCTTGCGCTTGCAAGACAGGCGCCGGAACCACTGAGCTAACTCCCCGGCCCGATGTACAAGTCTTAATTCAGGCTCATCTTCATCTTTCCCTACCTTAGACTTGAATTAGCTAGCTCTCCAGTGACTTCTGGTTCCTGTCAGTAGGACAAGTATCAGAACAGCATTGGGAACCGAAGGTACTTGATATACTCAGATGACAGTGATTCTGGACCATGTCAGTGAACAGGCTAGAAAACATATGAAATATATTTTTAAGTTTGTTATTTTCTAACAGCTTTATTGAGTTATAATTTACATAGCATAAATGCAGGCTTTTAAAGTACAACATATAAGAGGCTGTGTTTCCCTCCTGCCTGATGAAAAGGGTGTGTTTGGCAGCTTTGGATCCTTTGCAAACTGAGAAGTGGAAGTCAGTACAGTTTTAGCTTACATTTCTCATATATATTATGATTAATTGTGAGTGTCTTTTGACCCTTCAAGGAACTTTTTTCACCTTCAAATTGGCTTTTATGTCCTGTGCCTACTTTTCTATTAGGTTAATGGCTTCACAAGTCTTCAGCCCCAAGCTTAATTTCTTTAATGTAGCATATTGAAATTCTTATATAAATTTCGTAGGCTTCTCTCATCATTTCCAACCTAATAAGCTCTCCACCCATATTGAAATTAGTTGCTTTCTTACTGAAATGGTACTATCCTCCATTCCTTTGTACCTGTGAGCAGGTTAATCTTTCTCTGGGGTGGTATGTTTACCTCTACAAACTTGAAGTGATCCTTTAAAACGTAATTCAGAATTATACCCTGCAAAGCCAACTCAGCCTCCATCCACTCCTGCTTCTTCTGAGCACTTCTCTTGCCCTTTGTGCGCATTTGTAACTAGTATAGTATGAGTATTAGTCACTGACCTATACCCGGAAAAGTCATTGTAGAGAAGGAAAGATTTATTTTGGCTCATTATTTCAGAGGTTTCAGCCCATGGTTTCCTGGCTCTGAGGCAGAGACACCTCTTAATAGCACATTCAGGCATGAACTCATCAATGGATTATTGATGGTGTTAGTGCCCCATGACTTAATTACCTTTGCCGAACCCCACTTCTGAACATGTGAGCCTTTTGGGGACATAACTGACCCAGGTCCCAATAGGGTAATGTCCTACATTCAGTGGAAAGAACATAGGTTTTGAAATCATACCTCACTGCAAAACATGTTATTTAACCTTGATGTAAAATGCAAATCAAATACCTGTTTCATAGGATTGTTGCACGGATAATATAATAGGCTTAGGGAATCTGGCACAAGATTCAGTGAACATTGATCACATTGGTCACTGAAACACACCTTGGAGGAGTCAGAGGACAAAATTAACAAATTTACTTTCAAGGTCTAATTGGCTTTGTGATTGTAGACTCAGGCAACACCTTCATCTATAAAATAGAATGTGTATTCCACTGGGAATGATAGAATAGTTGGCTTTTGTAAGATAGGAACAAAAACAGAATGATAAAAACAAACTGGATTGGTTAATATTAGGGTATGTGGGTTTTCTTTTATTGTAAGATTTACAGCAGCATGGACTTCATTTTGCCTGACTCAGGTAGCAGGGCTCTTTCTGGTGGGTTGCTGTGAATCTCCTATTTTCTGTATGTGAGTTTACTGCTTCCTTAAGGTTTTAATTTGGTTATGTGGCACTAGGGGTTAGGGTTTACATCTGAAATTTGACTCATGGGTTTCTGTCCTTAAATTTAGAACTCTTAATACTCTGCTGTAGCTGCACAGAAGAAACAAGTGATTGACCTAAGATTTTCCAGTCATGTGCGTTTTGAGCGTGTGACAGGACTGGTCTTGTCTACTTCCATTGATAGCATGACTTCTTTGGCTCTGGGCAAGGCTTTTCATCATTAAGAATTTCTCTCTTTTTCTTCCCCAGGAAAATCTAATGTAATGGATGCACTTAGCTTTGTCATGGGAGAGAAAACAACTAATTTAAGAGTGAAAAGTATTCAAGAACTTATTCATGGTGCACATGTCGGAAAGCCTGTTTCTTCTTCTGCGAGTGTAAAAATTGTGTATGTGGAGGACAGTGGAGAAGAGAAAACATTCACACGGATTATCCGAGGTATTTTCTTTGTAGATTTTACTCGCGAGTTATTTGATTTTCAGGGATAAATCAGATTGCTTTTTCTTTGTTTAAAGAGTGAGTATCATTAGGTCCCTGACTTCAGAATGAGTTCCATTCTAAGAGAATGTAAGTCTGATTTATTCCTGGGTCCCATAAAATGACTCTTACACAGTACACCTGTGAAAGTTTGTAAATCAGGGACTTAATTGTTTCCACTGGTATACTGAACTAGAGGCTCTTTTTCTCAGAAGCAAGCAACAAAACCTGTTTTATTCTCCATTAAGATTCTTCCTGATATTTATAATGGCACACATCTGTAATCTCAGCACTCAGGAGGATGAGGCAAGATGATCACTGCAAGTTGGCCAGCTTGAGCTACATAATAAGTTCAACGCCAGCCTTAATTAATTTAATACTCTGTCTCAAAAAAAAAAAGATAAAGCTGGGGCTTTAGCTTAGGGGCAGCATGCCAGTCTTGAAAGCACAAGATCCTGAGTTTGACCTCTGGTACAAAAACAAAAATTTAAATGAAAGAAGAAAAGACTTATTTATTCAAGTCTTCTGTCAGACACCATTTTTATATGTGGATATTTGGTGGAGGTGAAAGAGGAAATCTGAGACAGAAATCATGAAAGGTCTTGGGCTTCTTGATGTATCTACTTTCTTATTGATAAATTAATTGTATGCATATTTTTATCTTTAGAGAAACAGTTTCTTTTTCCTTTCATTCATTTATTTTTTAATTTATTTAATTTTTCTAGACAGGATTTTGTTATTAACCCAGGCTGGCCTCAAACTCATAGGGATCCTTCTGCCTCAGCTTCCAAGTATGGAGATTATAAGTGTGTGTTACCACAACTGGTCATAAGCAGTTTTTTCCACTAACATTGAGTGAAATGTTTTAATTTGTACTATTAGCTTTATATAGTTCTTAATCCTGTGCTAGTGTTTTATAATGTTTGTATTAATTATTAGATTTATATAATTCTTATTCCTATGCTAGGATTTTATAGTATCTCTTTAAATAAGTGTGTAATTTATTGTTTTAAATTATTGCTATTTTCATTCTTACTCTGTAGAACATTTCCAATTTATAAATACTGTTTATTAACTTCCTTCAAATTCAGTCACAGGAAATTTTAGAAATACTTGTGATTTTGCCCCTTTATTACCTGAGCATACTCATTACCTGGTTTTCTCACTTTCTTTTGGATTTTTTATTTGTTTAATTACCTCGAGTCTTGCAGTGTTGCCCAAATTAGGCTCACCTTACGAGCTTAAGTGATCTTTATGCCTTAGCCTTTCAAGAAGCTACACTTAAAGGTCATGCGTTCCTTGGGATTTTTTAACTCAAAAATCTTCATCTCAGGATGGATTTGCTGTCGTGTTAAATCTCAGTGCATTCCCTCTGACGTGCAGAAACATTTATTCTTCCTCCTTCGCAGGTCTCTTACTAAAGACTTACTGCTTTATCACAGGCTATTTATTTTAGTTGCATACCTCATTTTTATTTGTCTCCTTGACAAGGATATAATCTCCTTAGGATTAGAGATTTACACGTGTTGTGTTTTCAACTGGAAAATAGTCCTTGGCCTTTAATGTGACTCTATTGTTGACTGATGAAATATGTGTTATTAATAGGTGTATTGGTGAATAACTGGCCATTCTGACAAAAAAAATTCTTCAATCTCTGTTCTTCTGTTTCAGGGGGATGCTCAGAATTCCATTTTAATGATAACCCTGTGACTCGCTCTGCCTACATCGCTGAGTTGGAGAAGATAGGCGTCATAGGCAAAGCACGAAACTGTCTCGTTTTTCAGGTAAGTGGCTGTAGTGGTTTATCTGATTCATGGTTTTAGAAATGCATCACTATATTTTATATGTTGTTGTTCTTTCCTGTTTTTAATAGGGAACTGTAGAGTCCATTTCTATGAAAAAACCCAAAGAAAGAACCCAGTTTTTTGAGGAGATCAGCACGTCAGGAGAGCTTGTGGGAGAGTATGAGGAAAAGAAAAGAAAGTTACAAAAGGCTGAAGAAGATGCACAGTTTAATTTTAATAAGAAAAAGAATGCAGCGGCAGAGCGCAAGCACGCAAAATTAGAGAAAGAAGAGGTAAGATATCCTGAAGATGTAACAGATTAAGGAACTGTTAGATGCAAACATATTCTATAAAGGTTGCCAAGTGTTGGCTTGAGGCTACCGAGAACATTGCTTTCGTGGTAGAAGATATGTAAAGTCTGGTGTTCATTAAAGTTAAAGTTTATAGTGTATCTCCTACTATTTAGGTTTTTCTTCCCAAGACAGTTTTAGATCTTAAACACTTTTAAGCTTTTAAAAATTATTGAGGGCCTAAAGAGTTTTTGTTCAGGTGGATTATATTTACAAGTATTTATAGTATTTGAAATTTTTAAAAAATTTAATAATCTATGCAAAAATTGCACTTGAATTCATTACATGATAACATTTTATGAAAAATAACTACCTTTTCCAAACTGAATTAATTCAGAGAGCAACACTGGTTTGTTTTTTGGGAGTTTTTAGTGGTGGTGGTACTTCATTCACACTGAGCTACATTCTGATGCCTTTTTAATTTTTTCTTGGAGACAGGGTATTGCTAAGTTGCCCAGGGTTGGCTCAGACTCCTGATACTCTTGCCTCAGCCTTCCGAAAGGCACCACCACTCCCACCCTGTTTTATATTTTATAGTCTTCTTCATACCGGGCTTAGTAGAAGGAACTAGATCCTAATGTGCATATGATTTTTGCATGGTAGGTAAAGCCCCATTCAAGTGTTCCCACAACAGCCATTTCCTCATGTACGTATTTGTTGTCTACTTTCTCATCTAAATTAGCACTCCTTCCTTTGTGCTTTCACATTATCCCATTTTTCTCTTTTGTAGCATATATTGCTACATGAAAGTATTTTTATTCTGTTTTATTTTGCTTTTATCTTCTCTTAACTCCTCTTCATTCCTCTCCCATTACAGTAACTGGAAGGAAAACTTTATAGTAGCAGAGATGGTCTTTGTTATTCTCTGCCGTATCTCAGCACATAGATCAGGACCTGGTACATAGTAAAGCTCAAGAAAGCTTTGAAGAAATAAATGAAGGGTGGATGAGTTCCTAACTAGTAAAATTTTCTCAGTCCCCTCATATTTTGAATGTCTGCGTAGAACATAAGGTTCTTGGTTTTAACCGTGGAAAGGAAGGGCAATAAGTGTCAGACTACAGTATTCCCAGTATGCTAAACTAGCTTATTGAATTATGAAACTTGGAACATAAAAACAGTTGCAGTAGCCAAGCTTCTTAATTGGTTTTTTGCAGCACCTTTGGCAGATGACTCTTTCGCTATTAGGTGGAATACTTCATGGACTAAGAACTCCCTGTTGTAGCCCAGAACTTTGTTTCTTTATGAATAGCACAGATCACTGTTAAGGAAATTTTTCTTTTCTTGTGTAATATAAAACTATAATCAAGTAAATTAATACAGCTCTCAATAGTACTGTTGTTTTTATCAGTAGAAAATTACTTCCCATTGTATAAATTTTTTATGAAATCACTGAATTTAAAGTCTGTAGGGAAGGCAAGGGATTTAGTGCAAGTGGTACTGTGCCTACCGTATAACATTCTTGCTTCATCTTACAAATGAGGAAGCTAATACGGCAGGAGTGGGGAGTTATGGACTTGTCAAGATGGAAATTGGAACAAAGACCTGGGTCCTACTTCTCTGTTCCTACTAGCATTAACCCTGAGTGCATTCATTCAAAATAATTCACTGGTGGGGCCAGGGATTTGGCTCAGTGGTTCTGGTGCCTGTCTTGCAAGCGCAAGGACCCGGTTCAATCCCCGGTAACCACATACCATACTGGGTGTGGAGACTCACCCCAGCAGCAGTCAGTACCACATACCACAGTGCCGGGCGTGGTGGCTCACGCCTGTAATCCCAGCACTTGGGAGGCAGAGGCAGGAGGATTGCTGTGATGTGTGTTTGAGGCTGAGCTCAGGGCCAGCCTGAACTACAAAGCGAGATCCTGTCTCAATAAAATCAAGATAATTCACTGGTTTACTGGCTTATTTTAAAAATGTATCCAGAAACTATCCATATAATGCTACTTTAGGGAAAAATACTGTTTTTCTTAATAATAAAGATTCTTTATGGGTCAGTGTTGGTACAGTAGAGGAATTTATGGAAAGTCACTTTAAATCTACTCCTTTTTAACTTATGCTGAATTGTATTGTTTTATAGGCTGAGCATTACCAAAATCTCCTAGAAGAACTGAAAGTAAACAAGATACAACTACAGCTTTTCCAACTATATCATAATGAGAAAAAAATTCATTTCCTGAGTATTGAGTTGGAGCGTGTGAGTGGGGATTTGAGTGTCACAAAAGAGTCACATTCTCGTCTTGAAAACATAGTGAAAGCCAGGAAAAAGGAACATGGGATGCTAACTAGACAACTGCAACAAACAGAGAAAGAGTTAAAGTGAGTTTTCAAAAATGGGTATTAATGGTACATTTTATGTAAATTTAGAGAAAAAATATACGTAGCAATAGGAAAGTTGACTTTTTAAAATGCACATTTGGCCAGGAGAAGTGGTGCATGTGCCTGTAGTCCCACACTCAGAAGGCAGAGGCGGGAGGATCATAATGAGTTTCAGGCCAACCTGGGCTACGTAGTGAGTTCAAGGCCAACCTGACCTTCATAGACCTTGTCTCAAAAAACAAAAACAACATGAATTATTTTACTTTGGCATATTTGTAGGTGTTCAGAAAAAGTATAAGTATTCCATGCCATATTATTCAGAATTAATACAACAGTATGATATGTTATTATTAAAATCCATACTTCTTTATATCTTAGTGTGTACCTCCTGTTCTTTTTCTGACTTTGAATACCACAGTACATTTAAATGTCTGTTTTCCAAGCCTGTGACAGTTTTTGAGGCTTTCCCTGTTTGGATGAGCTTGATAATTTTCAGGAATATTGGTCTATGTGTTCTGTAGATGGGGATCTATCTGATAATTTTCACATAATTAGATAAGTGTCATAGATTTTGGGGGAAGAAGTCTGCAGAAATAAAAATGCCATTCTCATTAGATAATATCAGGGTGTCAACATACTACCTGTGTTGTGATGTATATATTGTATCCTGTGTCGTATCAACATAACCGCTACCCATGGCCACTGAGAACTCTTTGAGTTGGTTCCTTGGACACACAGGTCTATCCTTGTGATATTTTAGTGTGTCTGTACTGTATGGCACTGTGAGATGCCCAAGGCATTTCTCCCAGGAGTGCTGGATCCTGTTATTAATGAATGGTTGTAGGAGCCAATATCTGTATGTGAATGTGTTCCTTGCTGCTAGTCTTTCTTAGCTGACAGGACTAGGACATGTATGTGTAAGTGCTGACTCACATATACACATCTGTGTATCAGTATTTCCACATGCATCTATCTGTTTCTGTATGAAGCTAAATGTGACTTGATAATAATGTCTCCCAACTGTAATTTACCACCACATGGATCATCAGTGAGAAACCTGGCTTCTACCATCAGCCACCAGTGGAAAGCACTAGCAGAGTATTTAACCTATACTTAACAAGAAAAGCTTTTTTAATAACTAGAGTACAGTGCATTTGTGTAAGTCCCTTTTTTAGTGTTAAAGATTCCAGAGTTACTTAAGCCAGCCTTTTTCTTTTGCACTTCTTTATTACAGTTTAATATATTTGTAATATAGTCAGGTTCTTTTGTCACATTCTGCATTCCATCTGATACCCCCCGAGTCTCGTGTGATTTTGTTTAAAAAAAAAGTCTCTACTTTAAAATTCACTCTTGGTGCTGAGAAGTTCTATACTTTTGGGGAAATTCATTGTTTAAGCATTCTTTAAAAATACCTCCAGGTGGGCTGGGGATATAGCTCAGTGGTTCTGGCGCCTGTCTTGCAAGTGCAAGGACCCGGGTTCAATCCCCGGTAACCACATAACAATACTGGGTGTGGAGACTCACCCCAGCGGCAACCAATACCACATACCAGTGCCGGGCGTGGTGGCTCACGCCTGTAATCCCAGCACTCGGGAGGCAGAGGCAGGAGGATTGTGATGTGAGTTTGAGGCTGAGCTCAGGGCCAGCCTGAACCACAAAGCGAGACCCTGTCTCAAAAAA
>PVIR01041464.1:0-12692 GCA_004026965.1 Petromus typicus
GTGTTGTATTTTTTTAAGACAAAGCCATGCTGTGTAACTCAGGCTAGGCTACAATGCATAGAGATCCTCTTCAGGCACCCTCCAAGGCTTCTGGGATTATAAAATGCACCCCTGATTCCTGTCCCTGTTTATTTTGTTTGTTTTTGAGACAGGGTCTTGCTTTGTAGTTGAGGCGGGCCCTGAGCTCGCTATGTAACCCCAGGTGAGCCTCGAACTCCACAGCAATACTCCTACCTCTGGAGTGCTGGGATTGCACAAGTGAGTCACCTTGCCCAGCATTGCTGTTTATGATTAACTAGGGACCTTGTTTTTGCAAGGGAGGTGGTGAAACCATTGAGCTAAATCTCTGGCCTTTTTTTTCTTTTTTGTTTTTTGGTTTTTTTTTTTTATCTTTATTGGTACATTAAATATACACATCATGATTGCACTCCATAATGGGGATTTGTACCAGTATAAGACACAACTCAATTCTCATTTTTTCCCATAGCCCTACCCACCCTACCACCCCCCCATATACATAAAATTTGTTTCCCTACTTTTTTGTTAATTTTGGGGGTTTTTTTGAGACAAGGTCTCGCTTTGTATTTGAGGCTGGCCCTGAATTCACAGCAATCCTCCTGCCTCTGCCTCCTGAGTGCTAGGATTTCAGGTGTGAACCATGTCGCACGGCTGATTGTTTATTTTTTGAGACTGTCTCCCTTTGTAGTTCCAGCTGTCCCTAAATTTATGATATAGCTCAGTCTGGCCTCAAACTCCTGGCAATCCTGCCTCCCCCTCCAGAGTGCTGGGATTACAGGCATAAGACCCCACGCCCAGCCTATGTCCCTGTTTTCTCTGTGATTTCCGCTTTCCAACATGACTGTACACCATCGTCTCACATCATCTCTCAGCTGCCTCCAAATTACTGGGCAACGCACCCTTTCCATGTCCTCTGGTTTTAATTAAAGTGAGTCCCATTTGTCAACCCTTTTCACAAAAGTAGTGAATTATTTTGCTAGTAAATGATTGCCCAGTAAATTTCTTCCTCTAATGCTTCTTCACTTTTTTGTTTGCGTAGGTAAAGACCCTGCTGTTTGTTTTCTAAGCTAGAAGCTGATTATTGTGTCCATTTCTGTCCATTGGCAGTGTATGTGAGTCACTAACATAAGTTTCCTCCAGTCACTGCTTTTGCTACTTTTCAAGAGTTATCAGGCCTATTTTCTTTTTTTTTTCTTTTTTTTTTTTTTTTTAGGTTTTTTGAGACAGGGTCTCGCTTTGTGGTTCAGGCTGGCCCTGAGCTCAGCCTCCAACTCACATCACAATCCTCCTGCCTCTGCCTCCCGAGTGCTGGGATTACAGGCGTGAGCCACCACGTCCGGCACTGTGGTATGTGGTACTGGTTGCTGCTAGGTGTGGGTCTCCACACCCAGTATTGTTATGTGGTTACCGGGGAATTGAACCCAGGCCCTTGCGCTTGCAAGACAGGCGCCGGAACCACTGAGCTAACTCCCTGGCCCCAGGCCTATTTTCTTTTACTTGCAGATCTTCAACATTTTGTCCACTGTTCATTTTCCATAAAGCTTTGGCAAGTTATATTGATGTTTCTTTCAAATGAATGTCAGGAAAGATCTTCAGCTCAGAATCCCTGTATGCTTCCTCTGTGACTTGCTTTCCCATTGGGTTCTCCTTTTAGCAATATTAATCTTATTGGTTGTTCTTAGTTTTGTCTACTTTTCCAGTCTAATCGGTTGACCCCACTTTGAGCCCACCTCACCTTTTGGTTTTGTTCCATAAAAGCCTCATGGGAAGTGAGGTGAGAGGGACTCCCATTTTCAGGTTCCCCTCTTTCAAGTCCTCCTTAGGCAGAACCCCTCATTTGAAGGCAGGGTATGTGGATGATAACAGGGTTACCTGGGTGCCACAGTGCCTTGGTGAAGACAGAGGTTATGAAGAGGTGTGCTACTAGGGTGCATGTTTTTCCTGGTTTCTGCGTTCACTTTCAGCCTCCTAATGGTTGTGACCTTGTGGTCTTTCAGGTCAGCATTTCAGGTTATGTGTTTGGATCTCAAGTAAGTTACTGCTTTAAGTACTTGCAAGTGTTAAAGAGAATTTCTTCTGCTGGCCTTTAATTCCTTTTATAGTTTCTGACCTTATATAGAGATATTTAAAATCTGAATCAATGTACAAAGAAAAGGCATAACATTTTTATTGAATCGGATGTTGAAAAAATGAAATTCTAATGTGAAAGAATTTGAGAACATGTTCCAGGTGAGGTTACAACAACATGGATTTCCAGCTACTAATAACATTTAAAAAGGAAGATTCCCTAGTTTGTTTATGTTTACCCAATATAATGTCAAAGAAATGTAAAAAAAAATAATAATAATTGATCTTAATATGTTACTCAGTGTTAGGCTACTCCTTGTTGTCGCCTGTAATTAATCCAACAAAATGTGAATACGTTCCAGAGGTTGAATCATAGGTATACCACAAGCTTGATCAGAACTGTGTCATTGAGGAATACCAGAGACCACCCCAAAATGTGTTTTTATTAGCTGTGTTCAACTTGAGTACTGTATTATAGAGGTTCTAATGATTTAACATAAGCTGATAATACCTGGTATGTAAGCACTCTTGATACTGAACTGTGTTCACAGGCATTTTATTTTGATACAGCTTTTTATATAACATTTGCTGCCTAAAATTGCAATCCTGTTAAATAGTGCCTTTTCTCAGACCATCTGTCCTCTGATGTTGGTGAATGAGAAAAGCTTCACAGATTTTTTTTGCAGCACCAGAGATGTACTTTTTTTTTTTTTTTTTTTTTTGGAGACAGAGTCTCCCTTTTGTAGTTCAGGCTGGCCCTGAACTCACTGTGTAGCCCAAGCTAGCCTCAAATTCATAGCAATCAATCCTCCTGCCTCTGCCTCCTGAGTGCTGGGATTATAGGTATGAGCCAACCTGCCCAGGATTGTGGTATGTGGTTACCAGGGATCAAACTTGGGACCTTATGCTTGCCAATCAGAAGCCAGAACCACTGAGCTAAATCCCCAGCCCAGGATCTCCTACTTCTCAGGCAAATGTAATGTGATATGGGTACAATGAGTTTTAGTTTTCTCTGTTTGAATCTTTTTTTTTTTTTTTTTTTTTTTTTAGGTTTTTTTGAGACAGGGTCTCGCTTTGTGGTTCAGGCTGGCCCTGAGCTCAGCCTCAAACTCAAATCACAATCCTCCTGCCTCTGCCTCCCGAGTGCTGGGATTACAGGCGTGAGCTACCACGCCCGGCACTGTGGTATGTGGTACTGGTTGCTACTGGGTGTGGGTCTCCACACCCAGTATTGTTATGTGGTTACCGGGGAATCGAACCCGGGCCCTTGCGCTTGCGAGACAGGCGCCGGAACCACTGAGCTAACTCCCCGGCCCTGTTTGAATCATTTTTGTCACTACTATGAGGTGAATTATGATTTATTATTAGAACAAAATACCAAAATGATGGGTGTAAAGATGAAGTGATTTCTATGTGTCTGCTGAATTTTGAGAGTGTAAGATTGTTTGTTCCGGCCATTGCAACACAGCAAATGTTTGAAGACCTTAGTTGTGTGGGAACATCTAGGGAATTGAGCGTAGATTCCCCCACCCATGCCATCAGTCTCACAATCTTCTGCCAATTTGTGGAATGTTAGCCATCAGTGGACTTTGATGATGTGGCTGTGAAGTTTACCTTGGAAGAGTGGATTCTGCTGGATCCTTCACAGAAGAGACTCTACAGTGTTGTGATGAGAGAAACTATCAAGAACCTGACAACTGTAGGTAAGGATGTCATTTCTGTATTTTTTTAAATTACAAAACAGGTGTTTCTTGCTGATCCACTGTCATGTAATCTCACTGTTGAGAAACACGTAAGTTAGTTTAGGTCATGATAATTTGTGGGTGTTAATTTCAGAGACAAAAGAAAAAGACCAGAGCCTTGAAGAGGAGGACAAGGGACAAGAGAAAAATCCCAGGTGAGCTAACTATATTCACAGGCCTTTTAATTTTTAGACAATTTTTTATATACCATTTGCTGCCTAAAGTTTGCAGTCCTATTGTCCAAGCATTTAGGCAGCAGTATGTAGTGAGTACTAAGAGAAATGATGATATGTTGTCATAATTTTGAGGAGCAAACAAGAAAAACAGTCCAGCCATGATGTCTTATCTGAAAATTTATTAAACAATCATATAAAAATGTCAGTTATTCAAACATTGTGAATACTCATATAAATATGCATTATATATGCTTTTGAGTTTTTTGCTTTTGTTGTTTATCACTGAGCTCTTTTGCCTCATCTGACACTCGTCCCAATTTTTTTGAAGCAAAGTCTAGCTATCAGTGAGCCATACAAAATAGGCTTTCTTGTAATGTGTTTCTCCTGGGTCAGTTTCATGACTGCTGGGATTAGAGGTGGATGCCACCGTCCCCAACTTTTTGTAGCTGTTCTAAGGTATATTTTGAGATGCAGTATTGCTAATTTTCCCTTTCCGACCTGCAACTTGAATATCCTTCTGACTCAGGCTCCCGAATCCTTGGAGTTGCAGGCATTGGCCCTCTACCTGCCATTATTACTAGTGAGAGGTTAACTGGTCTTCCAGGGTTTTTCATCCCTGTCTTTGAAACAGTTCAGACATTAAAGAAAATCAATATTTGCCCTGAAAGTGAATGTAACTTTAGATCCCACACAAGGTTTGAAATTGTCTTTTCAAACCACTGAACGTATGCTACTTATTCTTTACAGAAGTCATATAGTCGAGAAACTTTGTGAGAATGAAAATGTTCATCATTATTCAGAAAAAGTCCTCCTAGATTCATATCTCGGTCCTACTAAGGAAAGTCGTACTAGTGTGAGGCCAAATAAAGGTGCATTTTGTGAAAAAGTGCGGATGCATTCAACAGTCCTTCATGGAAAACATAGCTCTGGGACTTTGGAAAGGCCATTTGAGAATCACAAATTTGGTGAGAAGCCATACAAACTTGAGGAATACAGTAAAGAGTTCACTAATCACCAGTGGCTTCAGAATCCTGAAGAAACTCATATTGGAGACAGTGAGTATGGACATGAGCAGCATTCCCAAAATTTCAGATTTCGCAGTTCCTTCCCCACACAAGGAAGTGGTAATGGAACAGAGAAATCATTTGAATGTAAAGCATGTGGGAAGACATTCTCTTCTCATGAGAGCTTCCAAGAACATAGGAATGTACACATTGAAGAGAAAACTTATAAGTGTAAAAAATGTAGAAAAGCCTTCATTTATGAAATAACATGGAAGATACACATGAATCGACACCATGTAGGAAAATTGTACCAGCAGGAACAGTGCAAAACACCTTTATTAGCCTACTCAGCATTAAAAAATACAATGAGTAATACAGGTGAAAGAGTTTTTCAATATAATCCATGTGGTAAATCATCTGAAATTTTTACACATTTGCAATCTAATGAAATTGTTCACACTACAGGAAAGCCTTACAAATGTACAGTGTGTGATAAAGACTTTAAATATGCCATAAGTTTACAATCACATGAAAGAATTCACAATGCAAAGAAATTTCTGCGATGCCCAGTATGTGAAAAGTACTTCGTCTGTTTTCAGAAGCTTCGATTACACATGAGAGTGCATACTAGAGATCAACATAAATTCAAACATTATTCAATGGCATTTATGAATGTATATGTCAATAAACAACATGAAAAATCCCATATTGATGAACAAGTCTGTAAAAGCCAATCAGGTCTTAAAAATTGTAGCTTTTCCAACTCATTGCAAAGGTATGAAAGTACTTACTCTGTAAGGAAGCCACATGAATGTGAGCAGTGCAGAAAGACCTTTGCTTCTTCCAGTTCCCTCAAAATGCATCTAAGAGTCCACACTGGAGAGAAACCCTATGCTTGTGTGCAATGTGGTAAGACCTTTGCATATTGCAGTGCCCTCACTGTACATGAAAGATTTCACACAAAACAAAAAGACTACAAATGTCAGAAATGTGATAAGACCTTCATTACTACCACTGAACTCAAAATACATGGAAGAACACACACAGGAGAGAAACCATATAAATGTAAACACTGTTCCAAGGCCTTCCGCACTTCATCACACCGCCGGGTGCATGTAAGAATTCACACTGGGGAGAAACCTTACAAATGTAAGCAATGTGGAAAGGCATTCACTACTTCTACTAGCCTCCGTTTCCATGAAAGCAGTCACACAGGACATAAACCCTACAAATGTGAAGAATGTGGAAAAGCTTTCATTACTTCCAGTGACCTGAAGAGACATCAAATAATACACAGTGGAGCAAGACCCTATAAATGTGATCAATGTGGGAAGGGTTTTGTTGATGCCAGGACTCTCCGTTTGCATAACAGAGTTCACACAGGGGAGAAACCATATGAATGTAAACAGTGTGGGAAAGAATTCCGTTTTCTTCCTAGCTTAAAAAGTCATACCAGAATTCATACAGGAGACCGACCCTACAAATGTAAACAATGTGGAAAATTCTTTACCTTTCTCAGTACTTTGAGGAATCATGAAAAGACTCATAATGTTGAAAAACCTTACAAATCTAAAGAAAATATGAATGTCTTCATTTCTTCTACTCCCTCCCAAAGACATGAAAAAACGCATTCTGTGCAGAAACGATATAAGTGTGAACAATGTGGTAAGGACTATGCTTATTCCACTTACTTCCGAAAACATCTGAGAAGTCACAGAGCAGCGAAGACATACGAATGTAAGCAGTGTAAAAAGGCATGCACTTCTCCCTTTCTTCTCAAGATGCATGAAAGGATTCACACAGGACAGAAAGACCATAAATGTAAACAATGCGGAAAGGCATTCCATTATTCCTGTAACCTCAAAGTACATGAAAGAATTCACACTGGAGAGAAACCCTATAAATGTAAACAGTGTAGTAAAACCTTCAGTAGTTCCTCTTCTCTCCGAGTCCATGAAAGAGCCCACACTGGTGCAAAACCCTATGAATGTGAACAATGCGGAAACGTTTTCAGTAGATCCAATAACCTTAGAATGCATAAAAGAATTCACACGGGAGAGAGACCCTATGAATGTAAACAGTGTGGTAAGACCTTCGCTTATTCCAGTGTTCTCCAAATCCATGAAAAAATGCACATAGCAGAGAAACCCTGTGAATGTGAACAGTGTGGAAAGGCCTTCAGTTGTTCCAAGTACCTGAGAAGACATAAAATAATTCACACTGGAGAAAAACGATACAAATGCAAGGAATGTGATAAGGCTTTCACATCTTCTAGTTACCTGAAAGTGCATCAAAAAATTCACATTGGAGAGAATCATGTGAATATCTAAAATGTGGCAGAGCCTTTGCTTCCTATGCCCTGTGAAATCATGAAACATCTCACACTAGAAAGGCCTCTGAATAACTTAGAAGACCTAGCCTTACTGTACTACCCTCATGGGGTATGATAAAAATAAGTTGGAAGAAACTAAGTATTATGCACACGAAAACTTCTTTAGATGACTGTGGAATTAATAGCTTAACAGTGCAGTTTGAAGTGAAACCATGTTAAGGGAGATCACATGGTAGGACCCATTATTTCTGTTACATTTGAGTACAGAGGCTGTCCATTTGAGAGAAACCCGTTAGGCAAACTGAATGGTAGAGCTTGAAGAATTTTCATAGCATTTCATAAGGTATAAAGGAGATTGATGCATCACATGGTTTAAAATGTTCTAAATGTGGGCCGGGGCTTTAGCTCAGTGGTTCCAGGCATCTGCCTGGCAAGCGCAAAATCCTTAGTTCAATCTCTCATGCTACATACATATAATAGTGGTGGGCGCTACAGCCCCTGCACTCGGGAGGCAGAGGCAAAAGGATTACTGAGAGTTTGAGGATAGCCTGATCTAGATAGTGAGTTCAGGGCCAGCCAGAACCACAAAGCAAGACCTTGTTTTGAGAAAAAAAATATGTACATTATAAATGAAACCCTATGGCCAGTACATAAATTTTTTTTTTTTTTTTTTTTTTTTTTTTTTTAAGACAGGGCCTCACTTTGCAGTTCAGGCTGGCCCTGAATTCACTATGTAGCCCAGGCTACCCTTGAACTCACAGCAGTCCTCTGCCTCTGCCTCACAAGTGCTAGGATTACAAGCATGAACCACTATGCCTAGCTTTGTAATATTTGGTACACTTGCCAGGAAGATGCCAGAACTACTGAGCTAAATCCCTGGCCCATCAGTACATAATACGATGCATAGGTAAGTTAATTATATTGGCTTGTGTGGGCATTTAAACAGTGCCAAGTTCTGCTAGTCTTCAAGGAGCCAACCCAGCAACTACCTAACATACAAAATAACTACGGCACATTCATTGGTTAGCATTATAAACATTAAAAAAGATACTACTTGCCCTAGAGATAAATAGCAGTGACTGATATCTGAATGGGAAATTCCTTATATGTGAGTACTTTTCCCATTGAATTTGCAGTTAATATTACTTTGGTGATTGTAACTTGTAATGGTATTGATTAAGCATGATTTTATCCCACCTGATACTTTATCCATTGCATCTTGTAGTTTTGTCCTATTTTGTACCTGTTCCACCTCATGGCTTTGCTACATAAAACATCTTTCCAAAAATGTGTGGATGGGCAACTTATTTCGGGTCTTCCCCCTTAGGAGCTATCTTTTTGTCAATAAATTTTCCCTATTCTTACCCTCTGTTTTTCCTAGAATTCATTGTTTGGTTTTGGAGAACATGAACTAATGTTTTGGATATCTAGTAGTTTGGGGAATTAAATTTATTCTGTTTTTATTAATATGAACCAGTCTGTCACATCCCCCACCCTTTGGATGACAAAAAACTTTATCAGTAAGGGCTTTATACGTTATGTTGAAATTATTCAAACATTTCTGCTTATTTTCCAACTGAGTCCTTTTCACCAAGAATAATTTATTTTTCTGTCTCACTGTCTCTCACAGTGGAATTGAATCCAGGCCTTCTTTAGTGAGATCTTCAGGCTTTATTTTTTTTATTTTGAGGCAGGTTACCACTCCATTGCTTTTTTTTTTTTTTTTTTTTTAATTATCTTTATTGGTACATTAAATATACACATCATGATTGCACTCCATAATGGGGATTTGTACCAGTATAAGACACAACTTAATTCTCATTTTTTCCCATAGCCCCACCCACCCTACCACCCCCCCATATATATAAAATTTGTTTCCTTACTTTTACCACTCCATTGCTTTTGAGGTCTAGAGTTCTGATGATCCTGCCTCAGATTTCTGGTGTGCTACGATTATATTTAGTGCAGCAATGGGCAGCTTTATTTTTTTATAGTTTAAGGATTATGAGAAAGACTTGCCCACTTCCCAAAAAAGGGTTGTGATATTAACCTTTGAATACAACTGCATATGCAAAATCTGTGAGTTTCAATTTTCACAAATACTTTTCTCTCCTCTAGTACTTAGCACTGAACATTAATAGCAGCATTGTGGAAAGGTGAAGTTATTTCTCATGTAACACTACATCACATTATTAGGATGATCTGTGATGCATGATCTACATTTCTGACTTACTCTTCCGTGTTTCTAGAAGTGAAAGTGTAGTAGAAAAATGAAATGTCAGCCCCGTCTGGGAAAATTATAATCAATGTGGCTTGGGAAGTGAAGCAAGAGGATGAGAAATTCAAATTCTACCAGTGCCATTTGGTGACACCCTATCTCAAAAAATTAAGATTTCAAGATGTAGCCCAAAATGAACACCCATGTTTAATACTCAGTATGCAAAAATGTCAAAGTAATGTTTATTAAGAGTATTAACAACTAAACATACTATACCTTGCCAGCTATTTTCCAGTTATATTCTCACCTAAAGAGTCATTGGGGAGAGATATTTTAAGTGAAATATCTATAGGCATATGATGTAGCACTGCTGTCTAATTTTTTTTTCCAACTAATGGCTCAAGCTAGCATATCCGCATATGGTAGCTCAGTGGAACCAGGAATGTCACATTTTTCTGTCTAGTCTCAGAAGTATATATTTATTGAATGTTTTTTCCTATTGTCCTCCCCTTAATGGGTCAGACTAACAGATTGGTTATAGTTAATCAGTGGCCAAGACCCCAGGGACTATTGTCCTCTCCTATGGGGCTGTCCTAGGGGCTTGATTCCAGCTCTTCAGGGGCAAAGGGCCCAAGGCTGGTCACTTAGGTATTCCTATATGTTTTACCACTTTACTGTCCAGTACACCAGCTAAAACAGTGTTCAACCATGAACTGAAAGCCACTGCTTTGCCAAATGTGTTTCCCAGCAATCCTAAGTGAAGGGTGAGTAAACAAAGTAGAGTTTTAAATAAATGGGGATATATTTGGACATGGGAAAGGTGGGAAAAGATCATAGAAAGCTACTTCAGATGAATGGAAAGTGTTCAGAAGTGAATACTGGAACACTGCTAGTCTCAAACATCAGTCTTGTTTGTAGGCTGAGTTTCAAAGCAGCTTGGTGTAGCATGGTATGTAGAACAGCAGTTACAGAACTTATCTTTCATTCAATGATGCATACTAAATTTTTTTTTTTTTTTTTTTTTTGAGACAGGGTCTCTCACTTGTAGTTCAGGCTGGCCCTGGGCTCAGCCTTGAACTCAGAGCAATCCTTTTGCCTCTGCTTCCCAGGTGCTGGTATTATAGGCGTGAACCACCATGCCTTACACTGTGGTATGTGCTTCTGATTACTGTTGGGTGTGAGTCTCCATGCCCAGGGTCGTATGTGATTACCATGAGATCAAACTCCGGCCCTTGCACTTGCAAGGCAGGAGCCAGAACCACTGAGCTAGATCCCCAGCCCCGATGATGCATACTAAATTTTTATGCGTTTTTTCTTGGGCACATTTTTCTGCACAGGTTTTCTTCGGTACACAAGTTTATACCATAGGTTATTATCTTACCCTGAGAACTTTAAAAAACAAAAAAATGTGTCCTCTAATTTCTAATGCTAGAATGTTAAATCTGCTAGGATGTTGGTCTGATTTTAGGGAAGTTCCCGGTGTCTACACTCAGTTTCCATGATAGTGTTGCTTCCTACAGCCCCTCAATATTTTATACCCTTTCCATGTACCTTGTATTGTGTAGTGAATGACTATGTGGCTGTTTATCTTGTTTTGCATAGCAATTAAGTCTCACCAAAAAAACTTTCATTGAATTCTGTGTACTACAGTAGCACAATTACTCATCCGAAAATGGGTTCTAAAAAGATAACTGATGTGTAAATACTGTATTGTTTCTCTTCCATGAGAAACTGAAAGTGTAAATGATATGTACCGTGAAATGAGAAGAAACTGTTCAAAAAGAACAGGGAAAGAGGGAGATAGAAGTAACTAAGAGAAAGAAAAATATTGATGGTAAAAAGAAAAAAATGTAAACAAAGCTTTTGTACATAGCTGCTGCTATTTGTATGAAGGGTGGGGAAATGGGAAAAAATGAGAATCAAGATGCCTCATGTACAGGTACAAATATTAAATGTTGAATGTGATAATGCGTATATAAAATGTACCAATAAAATTAATGATGAAAAACCAACATAACGTGAGCACCCCAGAATTGCAACTGCATTTGAAGTCGTGGATGGTCTTGTGAGACTGACTGCGTCACCTTTGCCCTCTGATGTCCCCATCATGTGATCTCAAAAGTTCTTGTTGAAGGACATTTTAATGACTTCTATACAAATGCTTCAGTGGACCTTGAAAAGCTGAATATACATATGGATAAACACATAATTGATACAAGTGTTTTATGTATACATACACACATACAAGTCTATGTGTATGTATACATAGGTTCACAAAAGTGTGCTGCATTGATTTTTAAATTTACATGCATAAAAATATGACTGCATTTTCAAGCTCATAATTGTGATTTGCACAGTAGTAGCACTGAAATCTATTCACTACTCATTTAATCTCTAGTAATGTCCATATAAAAAATTCCAGTGAAAATTTCACTAACTGGAGGATAGTACTCTATGATTCATACAACTTTTCCTTGGGTTCTGAATACTAATATTCCTTAAGCATTAATATTTTACTCAGTCATAATGTAGTAATCGTGAAGATGCTGCATAAGTTCCCATATGTGCTGAGGGGTAGAAGGTCAGTGCTTTAGTATTTGCTTTCAATTAAAAACACCCTGGATCTGATTACCAGAACCAACACCAACAGCATTCAACTAACAAAGCCTAATAGTTTGTCCTGAAATGAATTTCCTATGCTGAGTAAATGGTGCTGAGCTAGCCTTGCCCAGGTACACAAATGAGACAGTCTGCAGTTTCATTAACCAGGATAGTCTCTAAACTGCCTGCTTACCTGGAAAGGGTCCAAAAGTCAACTCAAATTAAGACATAACACCAGAGAATTTGGTGATGAATACAAAATGAGAAATGTCAAGGTGCTACATTTGAATTTTTCACAGGTGTTCACAAACCATCTGATGCCAGTGATGAGATCTGTCCTTGTGGTAACATGAGATGGACACAAGAGGCAGACACAGGCTTGCACTGAGTGAAACTTACTAGGTGACCAAGTCATGGGTCTTTTAATGTCTTTATCTTAAACACTGACCATAGTAAAAGTGCAGCTCTTTAGGGTTGAACAGTCAAAATGTATATTCAAACCTTCCCTCAATTCTGCATTCGGCTCTAGTCATG
>PVIR01041465.1:0-12731 GCA_004026965.1 Petromus typicus
GCACTGCGGCTTTGGGTGGAGGGTCGCTCAGTGAGGCATTGGCTTCTGCACTCCTGGCATGAAAAGCAGTTACCTACCTCTGTCATACTGTTGGGCTAGGTTCCAGCTGACTGTTGCTCAAGGACACATCCGTGTTCTTTCTCTGAGAATTTCAGTAACTCGGGTCAACCGCACTTGTCTCCTGGCCTTCAGGTATTTCTAGAGCACATTTGGGAAGATGTGCTCTGATTGCACCTTTCCTTCTTCACATAACAAGAGTACACTGAAATACGCTTAGAAAAAAGGAGCAAAGCTCTTCCAAGTCCTTTGGAAGTTTCACAGTCTCTTTCCCTTGGTCTTCTGCCATTGAGATTTCAAGGTTATAGTGCTTTTCTGGCCAGTACTTTTCATAGCTGCAAAATAGTCCATTTTCCTATATCATTGTTGAGCAAACCATTCCCTACGTAGAGCTCTTTTGATTACAGATAAGTTCTTGATATCACTGTGGAAGTCACTTAACATCTTTGCATTCTCCTACTAGGTGTATTTGAGATGTCTCGGTCACCACACCTTGTCCCTCTGCATCCTCATCACTAGGAATTCCTCTCAGCTATACCCGGATAGTCTCAGCTCCCCCCGGCTCCTCCTTCACTGGCTCGTTGGTACAACAAGCCAGGGTTACTTTTGCTCCATGTCTCACTTTTTTCATTGCTGAGGCAAAAATACTTGATGCCCAAAGTTATGGAAGGAAAGGCTTATTTTAGCTCACAGTCTGTAGAGGTTTCAGTCCCAGGTTGGCCGGCTCAAAGTCAGGGTGACATCACAGAGGAGATGGTGAGCAGAAGGTAACAGAACAAGGGATGACCACAGCTTTTTCTAGCACTCAACTCTTATGCAGATGTGTAGCACTCACACTGTGATCCTAGCATTGCACCATGAATCAATTCCAGAGTCACACACTCTAGATTCAGCCACCTCTGGATGAAAAAGGCCCATCTGCAATGACATGAGGCTTCAGGGAGATATCTAGCCACAAGCCGTAATGCTGAACTACTCCAAAGAGCCTACTACTTGGTTGCCAGCACCAAGACACCATCAGATCCATCATTCTTGTCTCAGCTGGAGATACATAAATGGAAACACACTCCAGTGCTCTATTGAGGACATAGGCCCTGGGAACCAACCACATCTCAGCTATAGCTCTCCATCTTCCTTCTGCTCACCATGCCCCAGGGGACTGATTCAGGTTTCTCCCATATAACAGCTCTCCTCTACCACAGGGCCTTCACACATGCTGTTCCCTCAGCTTGCAGTATGCCCCATCACAACTTCCTCAAGAGTTTGCAATTGTCACGTTTCTGTTCATTCATGCTCATCTGTCCTGCCTACTGGAATATAAACTCCAAGAGGCTGGGGTCTCTGTCTCTTTTCTTCATTATCATGTATCCAGTACCCAGTCCTATAGAAGATATTTAATCAGTATGTGTTGAATGAATAAAGGGAGTGCCCCATTCACAGCTCAGAACATGACAAGCCTGAAGACAATCTAATTAGTAGCTGAACTCACTCTAAGTAATGGCGGATACTCGGGAGTCTGTGATCTGGATGTGGCGAGGCAACAACATGAAGGGCGAAAGTTTCAGGAGAGAATGATGTTTCTGCTGCACTTGAACTGTGAGCATCTTCATACTGAGCATGTGCACCCGTGTGCGAGACTGTCAATCAGGATGTGCAGGTAGTAAAGGTGCCACCATAGCAGTGGAAAGAGAACACCCCAGACCCTTCTCTCATTCTCAATGGACAAAGCCCAGTAGCTTCTACTTTACCATCCATGACTCCAAGAAAGTGTGCAGTATGTATTGAAAACTGTACGGCAGTTTCTCCAAAATTTCACCAGAGAATCACCCTGCAATTCAGCATTTCTACCTCTGAGTATAGGTCTGATTAAAAAATGATGAATGTTTAATTTTTAAGTATTAGAGAAAGATACATTGCCCTCAGCCATCCTCAAAATACTCTTCACTTCAAACGCGGGTCTCATTATCCTCACCACTGGCTAAAACTGTACTGAAGTCTTCTTTGGTGAGTATCTTTTCTAGTTGTGCTGTTGTGGCTGCCTTGATGTTCTGAATCAATTCAAAACACTCAATTTTTACAGGCATTGTGATTAAGGAGATGAGCCAGAGGTCGCACAGGGCCAGATCTTGTGAATAAAGAAATGAGGACACACATAATGCTTTCACAGGCCTGCTTTCCATCAGATGCCACTTGACAACAGCCTTCACCATATTTATGATCATACCCCATAAAGACACACATGCAACAGAACTTCCAGAACTGCTTCAGAAAGTGGGAAGGATGATGGGATAACTGGATCCAAAGCAGGGGGGTGGCATTCTGAAGAGGGTAAACGGCAAGGTGTCTTTCACTTTTTCATTTCAATCCACTCCGTAGCTTTCGGTGACCCACTGTGTATCCACAAGAGACCTCGCTGCAAAGAGGTAACTGCACGTCCGTGTTCACTGCAGTATTAATAACAAAGGCCAAGAAAACGAAACAATGTAAGCTCATGTAACAGGCAAACAGATGAATGAGAGGTGGCATATAGGTAAAATAGAATATTCCACTTTAAAAAGGAAAATCTGACACATGCTAAAACACCAAAGAACCTTGATGACGTGACACCAAGTGGAAAAGCACAGAGAGTCCAATGCTGTGTTGTTCCATTTGGACGAGAAACCCCAAGTAGTCAGAAACAGCAGGATGGTTGCCAAGCGCAGGACAGAGGACAGGACAGAAGTGTTTTCATACACACAAAGTTTCAGTTTTGCACAGATGAAAAGAATTCTGGAACATGGTCACCCAGCACAGTGATGTAAAATCTTTATACATTTTTCGTTAAATATCAACACAACAATACTAACCATCCAGGCAATGAAAGGAAAACCTGAGATTTCTTTAGTGGGTTCTGTGAATCTGAAGACAGCTGGGACAAAGGTTCCTGGAGATGCTTTTGGGAAAGAGAGAAGCAGAAGAGAGACCAAGAGCTGCCCCCAGAAGTTGTTCAGATGTACCTGACAGACTGGGTTCCCTTAAGAGCTCTGATGAGCAAAATATGCTGCAAAATCAACCTTTGAAACCTTCTACAGCATATAGTACATGCTTCTATAATGTACAACTCTGTGGTGTACACTCCTGCCATGTACAAAACATGCTCCTGCAGTATATAGTATATTCTTCTATAGTATATAGTCCTACAGTGTACACCCCTGCCATGTACAGCACATGCTCCTCAGTATATAGTATTTTATGGGAGATTTAGGCCAGAACACCTCAAATGAACTTCATGAAGGTTAAAAAAGGTGCTTTAAACTAAAAAAATCAAGAAAGGGAAAACAAGTTGTATGTTAAAGAAAACAATGATAAACAGATCTCCAACATGGGAAGAAGTATAAGTCCCATGGGAGACTGGAGATGTCAAAGCCTGCAGGATGGAGGAAAAGGAAAAGAATATCTCCTGAGCTAAACAAAGCTGCAGCTCCTCCCATCTCCATCCTCCTCTCCGAGGGTGTCTGGGAGGCTCAGAGGGGCTAAGTCTCTTAGCCAAGGCCGTGGAGCCTTCATCCAGGGTCTAGGTCAGCCTTCCCCAAGGCCAGATCAGCCTGGCCCCTGGTGGAGGACAGTGGCTCTGCCCGCACAGGAATGAACTGCGGCTGAGCCCACGACCTCCAAGGACTCTCGGGTCTTTGGGCTCCATCCTGACTGATCACTTACCCTCAGGGCCACTCTCGCCCCAAACTCCCACACAAGCCCCGCTCCTTCTGGAGAACACCTTGACCTTCTCAGCAGATTATAAAACAGGCCAACTTTCCCCAGCCTGGAGTAGTTTCTCCCCTCCTGCAGAGGAGCAGGGCAGAATTAATCTCGCATTGTAGCTGCCTAATGATCTCCAATTCCATGACTGGAGGTTCGCACATTAATGCTGGAAAACTCAGCCATCCACTTGGAAAGACTGATTTCCTTTACACCACCTCTACCCACTCCCTCTCCAATAAATCACCCTTTTAAAATGGCAGGGTGGCCAAGGCCAAGGAAGGGGTCAGCCCCTGACTGGAACCCTCATTAACATCTCGCAGCTCCTGTGCACAGTGCTCTCAGGGCTTCAGGCATGTTGGATGGTCAGAAGGTGCAGACTCGACACACAGGGAGGCAGCAGGGCAGGATGAGACCTTTCCCTACCTCTCAGAGAAGAGATCTGCTTAGCAGTGGGCCAGAGATCAAGCCTGCAGAGCTCCAGCTAAGACAGCAGTGAGTCCAGGATGCTCCGGGTGGGTGGAGGCTTCTGGGCTCCAGTGGGCATCCCCTACTTGAAGGCCAAGAAAATGAAACAATGGAAGTTCATGTAACAGGCAAACAGATGAACAAAATGTGGTATATATGTAAAATAGAATATTCCACTTTAAAAAGGAAAATCTGACACATGCTAAAACACCAAAGAAACTTGAGGACATGACACTAAGTGGAAAAGCACAGAGACTAATGCTGTGTTGTTCCATTTGGATGAGAAACCCAAAGTAGTCAGAAAATAGCAAGATGGTTGCCTCATAGAAGGACACACAGCAGGAGGGGAGAGCAGCTTCTCTGAGCACTACGTGTAGGTCAGGAGTGCTGTTGGGCTGCCAAGTAAATGGTGTTCTTGGACCACCTGTGACACATTTCTCAGCCCAAAAAGAGTTCCACATGCTCAAGCCCGGATGTGAAGTTCGGACCCTGGCCAGCACTACTGAGTGCTGGTGTCTGTAGTCAGCAGCCAGGGTTCTAGCCCAGCTGTGGCCCCCTGGCCTAGGCTCCTTGAGCCCGGTCCCCACTCTGTAAACAGTCTGGAGGCTTCAAGGACTGTGAAGTGCTCAGCCTACTATGGGCACAGACTGGACTCAAGCTTGGTAAATACTGCCAGCTACTGTTCTAGAGCTCGTGTTGAGAACAGGCAAATATCAGGGCCCTGTGGAAGCACTGGAAATACACACAGGGTGGATCCACACCCAGCCCAGAGAAGTGCAGAGGCCTGAACTGCTTCACTGAAGGGGGAAGAACCTGGAAACTGGCCACAGTGCTGGAGTGGTAGGCACAAGGCCTGATGTTGCTGTTCTTGGGCTATGTGACCCTGGGCAGTGCACAAACTCTGGGCCAAGTGCCTAGGCCAGTGCTTATCTCATGAAAGGGCTCAGAAGTTGTGGCTATGAAGCAGGAAGCCAACATGGTTGGGCAGCGCCTGGGAGCTCATGGTGGTTTGCAGCAGAGAGGTCCTGGGCAGAGGAGAATGGAGGAGGTGGGCGGAAGGCAGCTAGGCCTGGATTACAAGCTCTGCACTGACCCTATTTCATCATCTATAGGCAGGTTCCAAGGAAGGCCAAGAAGAGATGCAGGAGCTGTTGTGCCTGGTGCAGCCGGGAAACACTGTGGGGAGACCAGGTAAACATTACAGACCTAGAAGACGTAGGGTCCTGTCCTGTACCAGAGCAGTCTGGCACATTACAACAGCCGTGGTAAAAGAAACCAGTTTGTGACTATCACACAGATACTTAGATACCAAAAAGCCTGCCTTGAATTTTCTAATTCGCAATGTTACACATGAGTTCCACCCCACACACAGCTGCTGGACTAATCTTCTTCAAATGTCATTCTATCCATCATAGTTCCAGTAAACAGGTTGCCAGATACTACCAAGAAAGCTGCTTGAGGGCCGGGGATTTGGCTCAGTGGTTCCGGCGCCTGTCTTGCAAGCTCAAGGGCCCAGGTTCGATCCCCGGTAACCACATACAATACTGGGCGTGGAGACTCACCCCAGCAGCAACCAGTACCACATACCACAGTGCCGGATGTGGTGGCTCACGCCTGTAATCCCAGCACTTTGGAGGCAGAGGCAAGAGGATTGCTGTGATGTGAGTTGGAGGCTGAGCTCAGGGCCAGCCTGAACTACAAAGTGAGACCCTGTCTCAAAAAACCTAAAAAAAAAAGAAAGCTGCTTGGGGGAGAAAGACGGGATGAAACTCATTTCTCGGGTACTTTATATGCCTGGCTCTGAGCTGGATTTTTACAGACAATTTTTCAGTTAAACTTCATGAGAAGCCTTGTAAAACAGTATTATCCCCATTTTAATGATGGGCAAACTAAGGCTAAGAAAACTCCAGGCAACTCACCCAGGGTCAGCAACACAGCTGGCATTTGAATTCCACCCCAATCCCTATGTCTCTACTAACAAACATACAGATATTGAGAAGAAGAAAGACTATAGCAATGACAGCTGATTTCTATTCAGTGCCTATTCTGAGCCAGGGATTTTCTGGTTTCACATATATTAACCAATTAAGTAAGTTATTAGCTAATTAAGTAAATCTCAGAACACCTCCACATGGTGCCTACTTTACAGATGTGAAAACCAACATTAGCTACCTGAGACTGCATGATTCAGAACTTGCTCCAATGCAGTTCTTGTATCAGCTTAAAAATCTGTAAAACCCATCCTTCCTGGATATGGCCTCTTCCTCTTTCCCTTCCATGAATGTATCAGCCTCATTCCTTTTTTTTTTTTTTAAATAAAGATATGGTTCAGAAACCTCCTTTTCCCCAGGTGTTGTGCGGGAACGGATGGTCATGCTTGCTCCCAGAGGGCCTGGCTGAGAGGGTTCTGTTCTGTTACCTGCTCGCTAGGTGAGGCAGGAAGATGACAGCTGAGCACAGTGGTCCTTATTAATGTCGTTTCTAATGAGCCCTCAAGAGCGCATAAGCAGAAACACATTTTAATGCAAGTGGGTGGTTTCCTTTTACATCATCAGCTGGGAAGACTGCCAGTTTTTCAGCTATGAAATGCACACCCTTCTCCCACTTCTCAGGGAGATCAAACACACAGACAAGGAATGGGTGTTCTGGTTCTTGGTTTTTTGCTGGGTGGACTTTTCTGCTTTGCAGATTCAAGGAGCAGAGGCTGGAAGAGATGAACGGCTTATATTCGGCAAATGAATGAAAGGTCTTACGTGTCCCATAATCATTGTGACCATATGTTTGGAATCCAAGTTGGGACATTTGGTGTTTCTGAGCGAAATAGGAAAGAATAGTGGAAGTCAGGAATGGGGGTGGGTCACAGTAAGAAGAAAATGCAGCTGCCAGTGAGTCAGATCCTCATCTTCTTGAGGAATCTCTCCAGCTCCCCACTGTAGCTGCAAGAGGCTCACTATCTCCGCTAGCCTTGTAGCCATGCAAGCCTGCACGGCCCCCAGAGTGCACAACCTACATTCCTTTCTATTTGTAGAAAAGGAACTGATACCAGGAACAGATAAAACCATCATAACAAAACCCTGCAAACCCTCAAGTTCCAACTCTTCCAACCAGCACTCTCTCCCAAGAACCTTAGAGGTGACAGATACGTTCCATCTTCATTCTTCAAAGCAGTAATGAGAGGCACCCCTGGCCACAAAGTCTTCAAATTCAGCTGGTACAAGTAAGGAATTGAATGTTCAATGCTACTTGACTTTAATGAACTTAAATGGTCCCAAGGGGCTAGTGGGTCTCCTAGTTGGGTATCTCTAGACAATATATAGGAAATAAAACCTAACATTTCTATCTAGACGTAAATTAGTAGGCTGTGATTATATGGATATCCTGAGCTCTACTTAGTGATAATGCATCAAGCACTTCCTATTGCCAGGAGTCGTCCATTTCCTTGTCACTTCCTGTGATAATCTCAACAGTTTGAATAAGAAAAATACCACGATCATCGCCATGACAGCTATGTTGAAATGGAGTCAGAGAGAGAAGGAGTGGTCAGGAGTCAGGGGCAGCCTGGACACCCTGGCTGAGGCCTTGCCCTCCACACCTTAACCACTGGGATTTTATGTTAGGTGGTTAGACATGAACATTCCGTTCATATCTGTAAAGACTTGAATGAGAAAGTCTGTCTTCTTGTGTTTCCCCTGAGACAGTTTTAAGGTCCCGAGAGACCCCTTTGAGCCTAGTTGCACAGACTTTTGAAGAAGCGGCCCAAAGAGCAGGGTTTGAGCTGTTGAGTCTGGCTGTGTGTCAGGTCCCACAACTGCTCAGCTCAGCATATCCCCACACCCCACTCCTGGCCACTCATGCACAACACGCTGAAAGTCAGGAAGTGGTAAGCAATGAAACGCTTTTATCCAGCCCCCATCAAAATTCAAAGAATATCAATGTTTTCATTTAAAAACATTAAAATGCTCAATAAGAATTTAGATTATTTTATAGTTTTTCCATGAAAACTGCATCTGAGGCTAACCCCTACCTAATTTCATTTTTTTACTGTTGTTTGGATATTTTGTTTTGTTTTGTTTTGACAGGCTCTCTGTAGTCAAGGATATCCTTAGATTTACTCTGTATACCAGGCTGGCCTTGAACTCAGAGATCCTTCTGTCTCAGCCTCCTTAGTGCTGAGATTATAGGCATGTGTTACCACACTTGGCTCCCTACACATATTTAGTATGTCACATTTTCAACAATCTGGTGGGTTGGATTAAACAGTCCCCCTCCTGTAGTTGGGGTATTGCATGGCAAAATAAGGCTGCTCTTCCTGACCTTCTCCCCTGCCCAGGACCTCGGATTTCTATGTCTTCTCTTCAGGCCTATCCTCGCTCTCAGATTCCCCCAATGGAGCAGAGCTGGCACATTGACAAATGCCCCTTCTGTTATCTGTTCCTCTTCCAAAGGCCGCCTCTTGCCATCCGATGTGGGAGGCTTAGTTCCTTCATGTTTATCTACCACTGGGAATGTGATGTGGAGACTCCCTACAGAGGCTGAACTGCTGGGGACAGCTGTCTCCAGGGAGTGTTACCATTCAAAACTCAATCGTTTTTGAGCTACAAAAAGGTGAAATTATAAGCAGGGCTGAGGAAGGGCAATGATTTACAGAATGATGAAAACCATTGGCAAGGGGAACAGAAAGACAGGAAATAAAAACAAAACCTCCCATTATGTAGTAATGAAACTGATTGATGTTCTCAGCCTCATCCCTCTGGCTGATTCCAAAAGGTTCTTTATGACAAATAAAAGGGAAAAGGCCTTGGTCTATGATGCAGCAATGTTTCAATTTTATTAAAGGTGGCCTCAAAACAGATCTGGCTCTTTTTGCTATAGCTAGTATCTGAGAACTACAAACCTGAATAATATGTCAAGAGGAGTAGGAAATGCTCTGAAGAGAGGCAGTTTGGTGAAAGAATGGTATGAGGCACTCACTCAACTCTTCTTGAAGCAATGAGACAAGTTTAAAGAAGTATTGAGAGAGACCTGTCTCTGTGGTCTTTATCCTTTTTCCAAGTCTTGCTGAGTAATTAATAAGACAATGACCATTCTTAGGGAGCAACCTTAAGGGGTGAGATTATATGGCCTCTCTGGGACAAACAGGAAGCTTGCTTACTGTTTGCAATAAAAGCAATGAATCCTCCAATTTAGTGCTCATCTCTCCCTGGGGACTGGCATCTACCTGGCCCTCAATACCATCCCTGTTGTACTTGCAAGGCTAGCGGCATGGAGACACATGCTGACTATTATTGTGCCCCTGGTCTGTCCCAGGACTGCTATGACTTCAGAACAGGCTAAGGTTTTGGCTGATAGCAAGGTAAAACCAAATTCCAGGCTCTACAAAAAGCTCTAAGACAAACTAGTGAACATTTGAAAAAGGCACATGGTACTTAGGCTTTTAATAAAACTTTGGGGTTGTAATACCCTCATATAGAACCCCTGATAGACTTTTAAAGCAGTGTAATATGGCATTTAAGAACAGATACTTGCACTTAAACCATTCTGCTAATGACTGGTTTTGAGACCTTCAGTAAATGGCTTAACCTTTCTATGCCACAGCATAACAGAATTATACATACCCAGGAAGATTAGTTATGAACATTAAATGAATTAATGTAGGTGAACCACTGAGAACAATGCAAAGCACAGAATTAAGTCCCACAAAACTTTATTGTTGTCACCAGTTCTGAAAGTTCAGTGTAATTATATCAGTCCTCTACACTTGATTTCTAGATAAACATTATTCCTAAGGTTGAAAAGCTAGAATTCTCAGAATATTCCTATTTGGTAGATTTTTAAACCATGAATAAATAGTTTATATAATTATAAAACAAAATGTTTTAAACATTTAAAACCCAAAAGCAAATGAAATAAAATTGTTAACAGCATTACAGTCACAACCATGCAATGAGAAGTCATTTTAAATTATTTCATCTAATAATATTATTGTTCAATATTAATATTTAAATTATTCAAATTGTTTCAATTATTTTCAAACATAGTAAGTACACATCTCTGGCAAGTTAAGCCTCAAAGATAAAAAGAACTGACAAATGAGACAAGAATCTCCAATCTTGAATTATTTTGGTAATCATGCAGCATTTTAGTCTGATTCCAGCTCTGCCTCAGGATGATAGAATTGAAACAAAGACATTTCTTCTAATAAAAGCAATATAATAAGGACAATATTTGATTATCATGATCAGGGGCAGGCCTCACAGAATTGCTAACATAGGAAGAGGAAGCTATCTAGTAGGAGTCATATGATGGAAGTCCAGGGAAGAAAAAATCCTTAATCTGAAATCAAACGTCCCAAATCCAAAACTTTTTGAGTGCTGACATGATATACAAATATGATGTGTCAATTTAAAAACAGTCTTAGCTTTCGGGACATTCTGGATTCAGGTTTCTAGATTAGGAATGCCCAGCTAGGAAAGTTTATGCAATTATCCCCAAATCTGAAAGTTTCTCAAATCTGCAACACTTCCAGTCCCAGCACTTGGATGTCGAACACTCCACCTGCACAAGGTGTCACCGACCCAATGCTCCTTATCTGAGTCTGATCACAGTGCTGGGTGGGGGGCTGAGGAACATGTCAAAAGCACCATGGAGACTGTATAAAATTCTGCAGGACAAATGACCCGATTTCTTTAATACAATAGAGGACATGTACAATAAAACCAGCTTCAAGGACAAGTCAAGAAATTGCAAAGTACAAAGCATTTTGGATCTGATTGAAGCTAACTTATTTGAGACAGCTGGTATTTGTTGGCATTAATAAATTACCATCCTTAAGGCCATAGAATGCTATTATGATTATATTTTAGGAATAAATAATACTTGCAAATAAATTACCTGAAATTTCCTTCAAAACAAGAAAGTAGCAGCTTAGGAGGCAGAGAAACGAAGAAAGGCCACTTGATAGTTATCAAGCCTTGTGCACTGAAATTCATTCCATTATCCTTGCTATTTTGAAGATTTCTGAAATTTTCCATAATGAAAAAATTATTTGAATTTTCAATTTTGAGCCAGACGAAATCAGTAAGTCTTACTTTCCAATTTCATCACGGACTTACTAAGCATAGGCCCTGGCACAAGTTAACTGGGCTGAGGAGAAGATTTTCCCACTCTGTCCAAGGGGCATGTGAAGATAAAATAGGAGAACCAAGGTTCTCTGCCGAGCGCTCTGCCCGACACCCGCACTCTCTCAGGGGAGACTTCCTGAAACTGCCACCACCGCGGACAGTAAGTTACACAACCTCCTCTTCCTTGACTTTAAATTAAAAGTCTGTGCAATGCTCATAGATTATTTGCTTAACAGTCTGCTGCGAGAATGAACTGAATTTTTCAAAGAACACACTTGTCTGTTTTGTGATGAATAGCAATCTCTGTTTCCCCCTTCAGTGACATGATGGTGTGTGCGCGCGTGCATGTGTCCACACTGAAGGCGCAACCGGCAGGACAAACAGAGCAGACAAACAAAAAAAATGAGTGGGTGCCTGATGGCAAATGACTCAAGGTGGCCCCCCTCAGGCAGCCCCTCCATGAGTCACCGGAAGCCACAGCCCTTTCTCCAGCTGTGGCAAGTTCCGCATATGGCTTCTTCCCAAAACACCCCGGTGCCTTCCAAAAAAAAGGAATGGACCCGACACTGGGCAAGAGGCTCCCTCATGGGCCCCTCTGCAGCGCACGGGGAGCAGCAGCCCTCGGCATTCACAAGAGGGAGGGTCTGCCCTGGCCTTTGCTCCGCGCACGCGCAGAGCGCCGCTTCTCTGCTATGGCAACAGCTGCTTTAGGCGGCAGCACGTCTCTGGAAAGCTCTGAGTCACTTGCTCACACTTATAAAATATTCCCGAGCACATTTGATCAATATTGCCCAACTCCACACCTACAAATGCATATGCATGAGTGAGCCTGGTGTTCCTTTTGCCCTCCTGATGTTTCCAGTGCTTGGCTTTTAAAACAGCTGCGGATGTCGGCTGGGAAGCAAGGGGCAGTCATTAGAAACGCATCTTTGGAGAAAGTCCCCTGGCACTCAAATCCCCAAGTCGTTCTTTCCATATAGCCTGCTTTAACAGGAGACAGTAAATCTGAACTTAAAAGCCTGCTTTGAGAGTTACACCAGACCATATACGTAAGTCACAGCAGAGTTTCTGGCACACATAAGGTGCCTAATTAATGTTGAGATTATTTACACCTTGCACAGGTATTGGCACGTGGTAAGCTCTTGATTGGTTATTGAATGAATAAATGAGATGTAGACCAATAAATTTAATGTATCTGTTAAAACAGGTCAGGTTATTTTTAACAAGCTCAAAAATACTATAATCTTAACATACAAATGATAATATATGAAACGATATAATTATCTGTTTATCATAATAAAATTAAATCCTACAAAGATTCATTGGGAGTTCTGTGACAAAGGCTACCCA
>PVIR01041466.1:0-12726 GCA_004026965.1 Petromus typicus
AATTGCTCCGTATGCTGAATACAATAAAGCCTTTCACATGTATTGCAGCTCATGTTCTTTCTTCTTTTTCCAGGAACTTCTGCCTATATGGTCCTCTCTACTTTTAAACCTTTTTTTACAGCCCACTTAATCTTAACAATACAAGACTATCAGTATGTTGAAATCTAGTCTTTTTAAAAAATTTAACATATCCCTTTTTACACTATATCTTTACTCCTTATCCTTACTGACTCCCATATTATCTCCATTCTTGCCTTTGCAGGCTGACTTCTTGAAAGCATAGTCAACACTTCCATTCTCTGCTTCCCTTCTTCTGCTTGCACTGCACACCATTGAAATCTGGCGTCTACACCCACATCCTCGAAAGCATCACCATAATGCTCACTAGAGACCTTGTCACTTAGCCCAGGATCATCTGCGGCCATTTCTTACTGGGCTTCTGTTATGATCTGAACATTAGTTCCCCCCACCATCCCTATGCTGAAACTTCATCTCCGGTGTGATAGAGTCAAAAGACGTGGCCTTGGGAAATGATCAAGCCATAAGGGCCTCTTCTTCCACACAACTGGATCTGAAGTGTTATGAAAGAGGAATGAGAGAGCTTGTTTGTCTCCTCTGCTGTGGGAGGACCCGGCACCTCTGGGAAGGTCACCGTCTGGGAAGAGCAGGCCCTCACCACATACCGAGTCTTATGCACAGATCTACACTGAGTTCTATGGCTCTGTACACCCTTTAGTAGGGTTGGGAGAACCTGGCTTCACTATCATGGAATCCAGTGAGAACAAAGTCCTTGTCTTTGGCATTGGGATCATCCGCTACCAGGTCAAGCAATTCAGTGCACTGGTGGTGTGATAAATTTCCCTTTCTCTTATATAAATTGTCTTTCTGTTTTCTGTCCAGCTCATACATCAAGACAACTCAGTTTTCTTAATTTGATCTTCCCACATACTTCTTACACATAGAAATAGTTATTATCAATTCCTGTATCTTTTTAGTTCCCGAACTGGGCTGGTACAATTGAAATCATTGTAGAAATTTTTCACAAGTACAATTTCCTGGTCTTGGAAGCAGTGCAGGGTGAAGAGCAGGGTGGACAGATGAACAATGCATCTGAACAAAGAGAATGGAGTTAGAACAGGGTGAGATCTGAATGTTGGATTATGGACTTAACTATATTAATGCATCAGGCAACATTAAATTTTGATGAGAGTCTCTGTCTTATGATTCAATCGGTTTTCTGTTTGTTTGGGGTTTTTTTTAGTAAATAAAAGGCTTGCATAACTAGATACCCCTTCATTCGACCTAGCATGTTTGAGAGCCATGTAGTGGAAATACGGTGGTGATTAAAACAAAGTGCCTATTACACTGCAAAGTACACCAGAAAACCTTTGTTCGGAAGATATAAACCTTACAATTAACAAAACTTTCCTTCCAATGACTCATCTATTAGATAGTCAAGGTATGAGCCAGGCCTAAGAAAACAGATATGAAAATGAGGGCATGGATTCCTGTTTTAAGAATTCTTGGAGAGGTTTATAAACAGTACAAACTAAATTGTTTAACATTTCTTTAAGCAGAATATTGAAACTAACTAGTACGTAATTTATCTATGGACTTTCTAAGTCAGAAACTATTACTGCAGGTGGCAATAGGCATGGCAACAAGGTCATAGGACGACTCAATATGCTGAGCAAAACCCAAATGAACACTTAAGATTTGTCTTTAGGAAACATTTCTCTTTTCTAGTCAAATTGGAAACTGCTCTAATGGACACGTATCAAGACATCTGGGAATAGAGTTGCTTATTATTGCTTGGTTTTTCACACTAGGTGGAGAGTTTTTGCAATTAACAATGAAAGCCATCTATCTTTATCATATCCTCTAATTCTTGTGCTGAAAGATTCTCCTCTCTCTCTCTCTCCCTCCCTCTCTCTCTCCCACCCTCTCTTTCTGAAATATGGGTCATTTTTAAAGATCAAATTCTAAATAACATGTTAATCACCTCAAACTGAGCCATTCCAGTGAATCTGCTCTCACTTCTAACACAAATATCCTTTTCCGTGGGGAAAGAAGGAATACTAAATTGAGTATCTTAGATTGAACATAATTTTGATTTCTGCTCTTGAAATATTTCAGTCAAAATGTAAATGTGTGCACATATAATATTTCCTTCAAACATATGTGAGCTGGCTTGAAAAACTTCTGTGTGGCTGGCTTAAGACCCACATACAAGTCTATCTTTTATTTGACCCACGCTGACTGGGTGACAGTTTCACAACCAGGGCTAGACTCGCACTCAGCAATGTCTCTCCAGGTAGCTGTGAAGCTGGTGCTTCCCCACAAAACACAGACCCTCAGTTCTCACACATCCGCTGTGTGTCACAAAAGCACAAACCCCCAACATTTTAACAACAGAACCCTCTCTAGGGTTAATTAAATGTTCCAGTTTACCCCTCCAAAAAATTGTCATGATTTAAAAGTGCCTTCCCTAAGACCACAACTTGCTTCCTTTACATCAGATGCAATATCTTTTTTTTCTTTCAGCCATTTATTTCTTTATTTACAGTTTGTGTCCAGTGCAAATCAATTCCATAACATGAGGCGTTACTATGAATCAAAGCATAAATACACAAACACAATATACAATCCAAATAGATGTGCGGCATTCAGATATGAAGAAAGGGGAGCGTTCATTAACACACACACAATAGCTTCAGATCTCTTCGATCTGGTTGTTCCTGTGTAGATTTCTAAAGATGAGGAAGAAATGATCTGGATTATAGCGACTACTGTGGTCCAACTGGAGTGGAACGTGTCAGCCTCAGTGTGTGACCATGCGAACAGAGTTCAAAGGGGTCTTTTTTTTTTTTAAGGTTCCTTTGTGTCAAGGTAGTTGTAAAAGACTTACAGCAAAAATCTAGGCTTACGACCAGTTCTAACTATTTAAAAATATGGACCGATAACAGAACGGGTTCCAAATGTGGCTATTGTGAACCATCGTTTAAAAAAAAAGGTATTGGGGCCGGGAAGTTAGCTCAGTGGTTCCGGCGCCTGTCTTGCAAGCGCAAGGGCCCAGGTTCGATTCCCCAGTAACCACATAACAATACTGGGTGTGGAGACCCACACCCAGCAGCAACCAGTACCACATACCACAGTGCCGGGCGTGGTGGCTCATGCCTGTAATCCCAGCACTCGGGAGGCAGAGGCAGGAGGATTGCTGTGATGTGAGCTGGAGGCTGAGCTCGGGGCCAGCCTGAACTACAAAGTGAGACCCTGTCTCAAAAAACCTAAAAAAAAAAAAAGTATTTACAGAAAAAAGTATAAAAGTTTTTTGGAAATTTAATGCAAATTAGCTTCTAGTCTTAGCTTCTCAAATGCTTGATTTAGTTTTGGTTCCTTTGCATATTTACCTTTTGAATTTCAAGATTTTAACTTTACTTTCCAAATAAGACTATTTTTAATTTTGAGCAGTATTCAACATATACAGAAATTTTAAAAGCAGCATTTTGAAATTAGTTGAGGTCAATATAATGCTACTCTTTGGAATCAGTTATCTAAATGAATCTGGTGCTACTGTTGAATGAAACCAGGAGGATGGGAATGCTTACCGTTTCACTCTGGAAAGGTAAGGTACACTCACGATGCTTAGATCTGGGGATGGCTTCCTGCCCACTGTGGCCCTGGCATGAGTCAATTACTACATAAAAAGTCCAATGTACCCTCAAATCCAAAGCCACAGAGGGCAGGTGGGAAAGAGTTCAGTTCCCAAGAAAACAGTGACAGCTTAAAAATGGGACTTTCTCTAAAGCATATCAGCATTAAATTAGTACTGTTGAAATGACACTTTGAGGAATTACAGTAACACCTAGTAGTTCCTTCTAATGTACATATAAATAGCATGATGGAAGCTTTTTATATTATTTAACTTTTATGGCTTTATAGATTTAATAAACCAAATGAAAACTGAATCTCCATTCCACATTCCATCTTTTATTTCTAGATAAAAATCTATTCTCGTTTTCAAAGTAGAGTGTTAAGCGTCCATATTTCTTAAGCCATTTTCGAGGAAATCGTGGTTAATCTTGGACGTTGTTATCTCTCTCCATCTTGTACAAAAAACTCCAGGCTTACTACTGGCTTTCATCATCTGTCCATCCCTTCACACGTCCTTCCAATGAATCCGATTTGGAATTCTCAACATTTTCTGCATCACTAAAATAAGGTGTGGAATAAGATTTCTTCCTTGCCGCCCTGGACTTCTCATCGCCACTTGGATTGATTTAACAGGATGGGGAAGCAGAGACATTTCTTGGCCAGAGTCTAATAGCACAGATGTAGAAGGGAGATGGAGACCACAAGGAGGCTGGCTGTCGACTGCATGGCACCGCTGCCTGCCTTGGTGGTGGCGTTAGTTGGATTTGGGGTGGTAGAGGTGTTCTGGGAGGTGTTACTTGAAGGTTGTGTAACAGCTGTTTGGTTTGAATAAATCTGCGTGGGCAGGAGCAGCGCCAGGAGCAGCAGCCCCAGCCCCAGCCTGGCCACCATCGCTCTGCCCATGTCTGCTCCATTGGTGCGCATCTCTGAGGGTGCAGGAGAGTGGTCAGCTGGGCGGCACCCCAGATGCAATATCTTTAACAAGCCATATACTCCATCTCACCTTTAGGTAACATCATCTATAAAAATATTATAGAGTCTCAATTGAAGAAAGGATCCAAAAAGTAAAAGTCTTCATAGAGACTCTCAGTCAAGTAAATGCAAGGGATTCATAGATGAAAAGAGCTGTTTGGGAAACCTGAACCTGAGCATCATGGATGTTATCTTTCACTGGCATAAATTTGGCCATCAGTGAGAGGGCCGTAGGCTCACAGCCCATTTAGCTTGTGCACTGTACAGTATGTAACTGCACACAGGCAGATTAATTAGTGATATGTCCAGCACAAGAATATAATGATCTTTTCTCTTGAGATTCACAGAATGAAAAGCATCTCATGACTAAGGATTAAGGATCAGGTAGATACCATTGTGCCCATCCACTGTGAAAAGGGGCCCTCCAGCCTAGAAAAACCCACAAACTGCTAGATAAATCAGCCTTAACACAGATTCCCAGCAACATGGGCTTTGTGATAAGAATGTCTTATCTTTGCATCTACCCCATTTTAAAAATAACGTTACCTTTCTTTCCCTAACACCTTGTCTCGCAGCTGAATTGGCCTGTCCTATGACCAGTAGCTGGACTTGTTCTAGTAACAAATCCATTCAGCTTTGGGAAAATAACCTTAACCCTTCATTCCTGTCACTGAGGAGCCCAGTCCCTGTCATTGGTGGATTTGGAGCTCTCAACTTCACCTGTTGTGGAAATAGGATAGTAATTCCTTACTGAGAAGATTCTTTGGATTTGCAGAAAAGATGCTATCTGACTTCCAGTTAGCAGAAGAAGACCTCCTTACATTGCCAAGCAATGGAACAAGAACCAGAATAAATTTGAATATTGACTAGATGATCACAACTCTCCTAAATGGGAGGGAAGATTCTCCAGAATTATTGTAGAGGGTAAAACCCATTTCCTTTTAAGTCATCCAAGTTCAATTTGGGCAATCTGTAAGAAGTTCCTGAGATCAAGAGATTACAAGTAAAAAACTGAAAGAAGCAGACAATGGAAGTGTTAAAATAATCAGAATAAGGACATCACAATTTTATAAGAAATGGAGGCTGAGAAAAGACACAAAGATGATTCAGTCCTGGGGCTGTTGCAAGAAAGCACCACCAGACATTTCCTCTTTCAGTGTGTGGAACATATTGGGACACATTTTACCTCCAGCAAAAATGAAATGTATCAGGGGAAAACAGTCTAGAGATTTTACATGAACTACCTCCTACCATAGGAAGAAAAGACACATAAGCCATAGAGAGGGGGCGGGACCTGGTGGAACAAGGGCGAGTAGAAATGAAAGACATGTCCCCAGAGTTCTCAAGCTCAGGAGATACTTCTCAGAATCAGGAAAGACATGTTACCCAGATCCTGGCTTTGGTGGCCCCAGCAGGCCCCTTGTCTCTAGGTACCCTCCTTAATTCATGTTCTCCAAGGCTCAATTCTGATCTCACTTCCTTAGAAATCTTTCCCTAGCTCTCCCCTTGAGGCTTAGAGGAGACACCTCCACCTTGGGCTCCTTGCTTGTTCTCCTTACAGAGCTGTTTTGTCAATGTTTGTCTGGTGATAGGAGGCTGTAGCCCCACTTGGCCAGTGTCTGCATTCTCAGTGTACACAGTGTTCTCACAGAGCAGGAGCTCAACAGCTGCTCATGGCTTATGGCAGTAATTTCTACCAAGACTACATACAACTCAAATGATACGAAATGAATGAGAGCTGAACGTCCCTATTTTCCTCACAGCTGACAGTAAGGTCACAGAAACTGAGGGCATTGAGGGAATTTGTTTTTTAAAGAAATGAGGGCATGATTTGGCATTTCTGCTTAAAGTACTTTGGTTCAGAAATGTGATAGTATCCAAGGTAGCTTCCGGCATAATTGCAAAAAAAAAAAAAAAAAATGAGTTAAGGCTAAAATAGTCATTCGAAATTTGCAATAAAATTAGAAATTCAGTTTTTAGAAAACTGGCTGAAATTGCTGAACAACTCCTTAAGGAAAATCTGATGTAGTCAGGAAATGAGAAAGAGCCTTAAAACCGCCTTATTAACCACCACTGAATTTTAAATAGCTGGAGCATTAACTCTTTGCTGCAGGGGGTCTCAAAAGCAAGAGATCTTGTGATGCTAATTGCTGAAATCTTCCTAATTTGTTTCCAGTGGTTTGAAACAGCTCTTAATTGCTGCTGTCTTTGATCAAAGCAGAGAAAAAAATCATGCACGTCAAGTTCACTCATTACTCCTCGTGCCCAAAAAAGCATATATGTTAAAGTACAACCCAAAATGAAAACTGGGGAGTTGGCAGAGCCTTCACTTGGCTATGACTGTAAATGGAGACAGGCCTCTTCCGAAAACACAGGAGTTTTTCTCAACCTGAGGTGGAGACATGAGCACCACTCTCTTCCATTTTAATTTTGCAGAAATGGGGTCATATTTCTTTAAAACAAAAAATTGACTGGCTTTGGAGGCTGATATAAAAAAAGATTCCTCTTCTTATATAAATCCTCTCTGGGAAATTTTCATTCTCATTTGGTGGGTTTGTATTCATCTTTTAAACTTCTGTAAACATTAATTTTTAATTTCTGGAGCTTTAACTTTATAGATTCAATTTTATCGAGATTACAAGATTATACTTCTTTCCTGAATTCCAAATGTATTCCAGGGACTTTATATATTTTAATTTCATTAGTTTGGATTGGTTCATCCATGTCACTTAAAGATCTCTCTCTCTCTCTCTGTCTCTCTCTCTCTCTTTCAAACATACACACACACACACACACACACACACACACACACCCTACTTTAGGATCTATTGAAATCTTTCCAAAATAAAAATAGTGTGAAGTTGGGGTCGGGGATTTAGCTCAGTGGTTCAGGAGTCTGTCTTGCAAATGCAAGAGCCAGTTTTGATCCCCGGTAACCACATAACAATACTGGGCATGGAGACTCACCCCAGCAGCAATCAGTACCACATTCCACAGTGCCGGGTGTGGTGGCTCATGCCTGTAACCCCAGCACTCAGGAGGCAGAGGCAGGAGGATTGCTGTAATATGAGTTTGAGGCTGATCTCAGGGCCAGCCTGAACTACAAAAGCAAGACCCTGTCTCAAAAAAACCTAAAAAAAAAAATAGTGCAAAGTTGATCAAAATTATAAAACACTTTCCCTACAATTTATGATTTAAGGAAAGGAAAATATTTTTGAATTGTATCCAAACCAACACCAGATAATGGGCTTATTGGACCCAGAGAGATAGAAACAAAACAGGGCCAATAGCCTTAAGCACACACTCAGTGCTGCACAAAGTTTTATAGGAGGGTGGGAGGGTCCAGACAAATTGGACCTTTAGCTAAAGGAGTCAGCAGTTGGTCAAGAGAGTGACCAGCCTGGTCATCATAGAAGGAAGGCAGCAGCAAGTTTTTGTTGATTTGCTGGAATGAGCTAACAGATAATTTCCACTGGCCAAGGGCATGATTGCAAAAGTTGTTTCTTCTTGCGGCAGCTGATGGTCATGGGCAACTCCTTGTAGAAGCTGTTGGATTTTCATGTATCATGCTGAGCATGGCATCCCAGGCTTGTGTGTCTGGGTCCTATGATAAGGCTAAAGCATTTAGGGTTTTGTGGTTTGTGAAGAAGTACCAGGTGGAGAGCAGAAAAGAGAAAAGAAAGAAAAAAAATCATGTGCCAGCTCAATAGACAGTATGCCAAGCTAACCCTATATCATGGCCTTGGACTAAGCACTTAAATGATCAATATGCCTACATGCAGAGCTGGATAGAGTCAGACCCACGGGACAAAGACAGTGAAGGGGACAGACACAACATGAAGAGAGATATCAAGCCTTTGGTCCCACTGCAGTCATCCGTCAGGCTTCATAGGCTTGAGTGAAGGATCAGTGTTTTTCACAAAAGCAGCCTCCAAGTCTCTGAGAAGCAACTCTGGCAACTGTTGCCATAACCCACACATCAGAGCTAGTGGAAAGCTAATCATGTATTACCCAGCTGTGTGACTTCCAAAATAAAGTGATGTTTAACCCTACTAAGAGCAAGTGAAGCTAGATGACTTGCTTAGGTTTTTTTTTTGGGGGGGGTGACAAGTTCTCATTTCATGCAAACATTCTGTAACTGTGGTTTGATTAGTTTCGTGATAGATCTGTTGATATATATCGTGCTACAAAGGACATTAGTTCCCTGTGCCCAGGAGTCTATCTTGTGACCCAACATATTGTCCTGCATACTATCCCTGGCTCAAAACTAGTACATTAATTTATCAAATAAATAAATTTTTTAAAAAGAAAAGTGTACTTTATAAATGAAAGAAAAAGATACCTTAACAAAGACAAAGCATTCCATCATAACACAACTCCATCAGAAGCCAGAGAGCGGTGAGAAAAATAAGGATGAAAAGCATAGAAATATATCTGACTACAGTGAATACTAAAAGAAATATGCCCCAACCTTGCTCTCTGAAGGAAAGGACATCATTATCCTAAACAAATATACAACTTCGCTTAGTCCCAAGAACAACCAGTGTAACCTCAGGCACTTGTCGGTGGATCCGCCAGTGTTCATTCTCCAGTTCCTTCCCACTGGGTTTCCACTTCCTTCTGCTCGTGATATTCAGGCAAGGTGACCCAATCCTCAGTCCAGGGGTAAATCTAGATAAGTTTTAGCTTTAAAAGAGCTCCTGTTCCTCCAATTGCTTTAAGGATGGATGTGTAATTACCTAATCAAAGAAAGACAGTCCTTCTAAAAGTGGTTATATCTGGACTGTTGCGTAAATCTGTGACCAACATCTTACCTCCAAGGGTGGATGGGATTGTCATCTTCTAAAAAAGGTGGAGTAAACATGGAAAAGACCTGGATTGTTGGTGTCATTATTGAGTTCCTCAGTCAACTTGATTGAGTTCCAAGTCAATCCAAGTCTTGGAATTACCCTATCTTGGACTCATTCTATGAGGCTTTTGGGGTTTTTTTGTTTGTTTGTTTGTGTGTGTGTGTGTGTGTGTATGTGTGTGTGTGTGTGTGTGTGCGATTGAGCCACTGGAAGTTGAAGTTTACTGTCACTAACAGCTAGAGGCACAATCACTGGCAGAATATTTTGGGATACAGGGTTGAAGGTATAGCTTAGTGGTAAGCCCTGGTATGTGGCTCCTGGCTTCAACCCCCAGCATCACAGAAAGAAGAAAGAGAAGAAGAAGAAAGAAAAAGAGAAGGAGGAGGAGGAGGAGGCAAAAGAAAAGGGAAAGAATAAAAATAAAGTGAAGGAGGAGAAGGGAGAAAATGAGGATATGGTGCTAGAGGAGGAGGAGCAGAAAGAGGGGGAAGAGACAGACAAATTGCTCTTCTACATGAATCTGGTTTCCTTCCAAGCACTCCTGATGCTTCTCCAACTTCCCTCAATTCAGTTTGCCCAAAGAGAATCTTTAGTACATACAACACACTCAGAAATCTCACCAATCACCAGCTTTGTAACTTCAGGCAAATTATATAATTTCACTTAGTCTTGATTTTTACCATGTGTGAAATGGACCATGTAGCGGTACCCAACTTGTGAGTGACTGAGATCACTGAATGATTTAAAATAGGGAAAGATCTTATTTTCACTATTTCCTATTATCTGTCTTCTCTTTTGTTCTTGATTTATCCTTGAGTTTCTCATATGAGAGAAACTATATGCTATTTAAGTTTATGCATATGTTTATTTCACTTAACATCATTATCTCAAGGTGCATTATATGCTGTAAACATGTATATATATGTATATATACGTATATATATGTATATTTATATACATATATATACGTATATATACATATATACATATATATGTATATTTATATACATATATATACATTTATATACATATATATACGTATATATATATATGTATATTTTGAGACAGGGTCTGGCTTTCCCAAGTGCTGGGTTACAGGTATGAGCCACCACACCCAGCACTGTGGTATGTGGTACTGGTTGCTGCTGGACGTGAGTCTCCACACCCAATATTGTATGTGATTACCGGGGATCGAACCAGGGCCCTTGCACTTGTAATTCAGGTGCCAGAACCACTAGCTAAATCTTCAGCCCCCAATAAAAATTTTTAAAGACAGAGAAATGTGTCTCACAGAAGAGTGCTTGCTAACTAGTATGCATTATAATTGTAGGCCCAAATTTGACTTTGATTAGAGCCACACTTTTATTTCCATATTAGCATCAGCAATAGAAAATATGATAAGAATATGTTTCATTGATATTGAGAAATAGAAAATATTTAAAAGGGAAAAGGGTGTAGGGGTTAATAATGAGGGGAAATGAATGTTGTAATAATAAAGAAAAAAGGAAGCAAATTATGTATATAGGGGTGGGGGATGCAGGGTGTGGGGAGAAAGGAAAAAATGAGAATCAAGTCATGTCATATTTTGGTACAAACTCTCAATGTTGAATGCTATGATGATGTGTATTCATGATGTACCAATAAAGATTTAAAATATATATGAAAAAGAATATGTTTCTTAAACCCAAAACAAGTTCTCATAATAAGACAGTGTATTTTGTTTTAATATATTAAATACATTATACTCACACTAAACTATAAAAATAATGTATGGTATTCTTTGTGGAAACATATATTAGAAACAGTAAGAAAAACATAACTGGGGAAATAGTTAAGCATTTTCCTAAGCTCCTGAGAAGTTCATTTCCACAGTGTGACTAACACATGTGTACATACACACAGCTTGCAATAGAGCAGTTGACTTTTCCGACACCATCATCAGAGTAATGTATCACACTTAGAATAAATTACGACCTTCTTACCCCTGCCCCATGGGCCATGTGTGTTCTTTCCCTTCTTCTCCCCTGGCTCAGTTACTCTAGTCTCTTGATACTTTCTAGAATCTACCAAGCTCTTCTTCATGTTAGGGCTTTTGTTCTTCTTGCTTTAAATAATGAGAGTAACTGGTTACCTGCTCTGCAAAGAATGGTCAGCATAAATCACTCCTTTCGGAGGAACCCCTCACAAGTGCTCTCTGAAGAATTTCCTTGCCTTCCAAGTTTATAATCTACCCACACCAACAGTCATTCTGTCCATGTGTCAGTTGTTTTCTAGCTTCTCACAGATCTATCAGTTCCATCAAGACAGTGGCCAAGACTTCCTCAGGAGTAGTTATATTCCCAAATGCTAGTGTAAGGCCTAAGACATATGTACACACACATACTATTTATTATTGAATAAATCAGGCCAGAGATTTAGTTCAGTGACACTGTGTCTGCCTGGAAAGTGTGAAGTCCTGAGTTCAACCCTTGCTACAAAAAGAATAAAACAGAATAAATGAATCACTGAATGAGTGAATATGTAGGAAATTTTAGGGGGCCTCATTCTTCACTTCTTGCAAACAGTATAATTTACTAATCCTTCCAAAACAAATAAAAAACAGAGCTTCTCCCAAAATGTATACTTTTAAGAAATAATTATTTCATTAAACCAAACTCGAATTCATGGTAACAAACCTATGTGTTCCATCCAAGTCACAGTGAATTTGAAATAAAACAGATAGATTAATTATGTGAAATAAAATAATAGATTAATTCAGTCAATTAGTGCACCTTAAAATATATAGGTACTTAGTGAAGTATAAATGCATTCATGTGCACATATCAGGATTTCAATCAGCCTTGGAAGATCCCTTTTCAAGTAGTGGTCCTCTAAGTTCAAAATGGAGCTGAAATATTTCTATCACCCAGGATTTTCCTTCTACCTTTTGTCTGTACGATATGTCTAGATATACAAAAATTAACCACTGTGTTAGTCCAGAGTAGTCAGTATAGTAACTTGCTGTACAGGGTTGTAGCCAAAGAAGAGGCTGTGCCATCTAGCCTGGGTGTGCCATTGTCCACATATCCACTATGGGAACACCACGCTGTTCCTACTGTGGAAAATCACCAAACAATTCATTTCCCAGAAAGCATTCCAGTGTGAGTCAGTGTATGACAGTAATGCATCTCACATGACATAGACATTACACATAATATATGGAAAATATATTTTACATATATATGGGAAATTTAAAAATCCATTTCAAAAG
>PVIR01041467.1:0-12734 GCA_004026965.1 Petromus typicus
CTCGCTTTGCAGTTTTGATAGGCCTGAACTCACTGTGTAGCCCAGGCAAGCTTCGAACTTGTCGCAATACTTCTGCCTCTGCCTCCTGAGTGCTGGGATTACAGACATGAGCCACAATGCCCAGTATTATGTTATGTGGTACTGGAGATCGAACTCAGGACCTTACACTTGCCAAACAGATGCCGGAACCACTGAGGTTTTGCCTTCCAATGTACTATTTAAAACAACTCACTGGCAGATTTGGCCTTCATTTTTCAGTTGACCTATGGTGATTCTGAGCTATAAATTACAGGTAGTGTTGTTTGTCTGTCAACAACCCTCAGGTAAAGATTTAACATGACAGAAATGGCACTTCTGCCAGCCAAGAGAACCACAGGACCAAAGAAGGCTGATATGTACTCAATGTGTACAAGAGGCTACTATTCAAGGAAGTTGGCAGGAAAGGGCCTGAGAAAAGGAAAAGAAAAGAAAAGAAAGGCAGCAAGAAGTTATGTGCACCCTGATGGTCTGTGTACTACAGATATTGAGTGAAAGCCTCTCTTATCTTGTGTTACAGGGGCAAGCAAAGAAAATTCTTTTCTCCATCTAAGAGACTCTTATAATAAAGAAGTATAAAGACTAAAGGCTACCCTATTTTCCTTTTTCCCAGTTCTTCTGAATAGGGTGAGAAGACAAATCCATAAGAAGGCACAATCTAGCTTGACTCATCCTAGGCTGAAGATAAAAAAAGAGACGGTGAGATACTTATAGCATCAGTTACCATTTACACCCCCATCCATGAAATTCTGCCAGCGAGGTTACTTTCTCAGACTGAGGTAACCCCTATATAAAAGCTGCAATAAGGAATTTTCAAATATTTTTTAGTCTTCTGATAAATTCCCACCACACACAGTATGAAAATTCTTGGCTGTTTTTCTATCAAATACATTCTTAGAAATGCATTTCATCTGAAAATAGGGAGTGTACCTATTTATACTTATCTGTTCATCCCCTACTGGCCTCTTCAGCTACCATGATAAAAGGCTATCTTTTATTTTTTTCCATTCATTTTTGAGACAGAATCTTGCTATATAGTTCAGGCTTGCCTTGAACTCATTATGTAGTCCAGGCTGGCCTTGAACTTGGGATCCTCTGACTTCAGCTTCTCAAGTGAGGTAATTACAGGCATGCACCAACATGCCCTGAGCAGCTGTATTTTTACATAATTTTATAGTTTAAAACAATGACAAAATATGTGTTCAATATTAAACCATAAAAATGAATAAATGTTTGCTGAATAAATGAAAAATCCTGAGTAATTTTTAGGTGGGCAATTCTTCTCAAAGGCCAAAATTAAATCTTAAAATTTTCTTCCATTTCTCTTTAGGTAATACACCTTATATAAAACTAATCATACTTAAAATTTCACTTATTATAGACTGTAGAAAGAGTTGCCAGACATAAATATGAAAACCATGTCTTCAACTTAATTGCTGCATCATATTGATCATAAAGTTTCACTTCTTTAAGACAGTTTCCTTTTCTTTAAAATGAAGTACCACTTAAATGGGAATGTCCTGAAGATTATTAATACATAGGTAGTCATCCCCTTATAGGCTTCCAACAAACACAAATATCAGTTATCACAGTTTAAATGATACCAACCCCTTACTAGCACAATTCAAATTTCAGTTAATATTATGTTTTTGATTTTGTTTTTGTTTGGTTTGGTTTTTTGAGACAGTTTCTTGTTATGGCAGGCTGGCAATGCGCTCACTATATAGCCTAGGCTGGCCTTGACTCTGTGGTGATTCTCCTGCCTTGGCCTCCCAAGTACTAAGATTACAGGCATATGTCACCACACATAGTAAAATTACACACTAGAGGTAAGTGAATATATTACATGTTTTGCTACTAGATCTTCAGTCCACAAATCATTACCAAAATGATAGAACATCAAATCAGTGGTCAACCAACTCACTTCTGATAAAGTCTATTAGTGAAGAATCACTATATGTCTGTTGTTCAGTTAATATACAGGGAACAAAAAATGTAGTTGAGTTGCCTGTCTCCAGGTGATAAACTTATATAACATTTCACAAAAGTAAATACCAGAAAGAAGAAACTGATGAACAGTGATGAAAGGACAGTAGAGAAACAAAAAATGATAATGTTGAATGTGGAATTTCAGTCATATATACACAGACTTTTAGAAGAAATAGCTGATTATGGAAGTAATGATATTGTTAACTCTCAAGACTTTAATGAAGACAAACTTAACAACATAAATGAACATAGCAATTGTGGCAAAAAAAAAAAAAAAAGGATAAAGTCCTAGAAGAAGTGAAACTAGCAAAACTCTCCAAATTAAAGGAACTCTTGGAGATATTTCATAATCTTGAAAGTATAGAGAATAAAAAAATGTTTAAAGCTAATCCAAACTTACAAAAGATTTGCCAAGGCACAGGGAAAATATTCATTCTATGCCATAAACTATATAATGAAAAGGAAAGAACTGTTCAAATTGTAATAAATTATTTTACAAAGAAATAAAACTGTAATTCTCAACATTTAAATTATTTGTAATCAACTATAAGAGGGTTTACAATGTTTGACAAAAATTTGTAAAGGTCACAGAACAATTGTAACTCTCCCTATTAAGAATTTACTTTGCTTTTTTTTTTTTTTTTGAGACATAGTCTCACTTTAAAGTTCAGGCTGGCCCTGAGCTCACTAGGTAGCCCCAAGTGAGCCTTGAACTCACAGCAATCCTGCTGCCTCTGCCTCCCGACTGCTAAGATTACAGGCTTGAGCCACCATGCCTGGCATTATGGTATGTAGTATTGATTGCTGGTGGGCATGAGTCACCACACCCAGCATTGTTGCATGTGGTTACCAGGGATTGAACTAGGGACTTTGCACTTGCCAGGCAGGTGCCAGAACCACCAAGCTAAATCCTTGACCCTCTGCTTGGTTTTTAACTTGTGTATTAATCTGCATGACCCCACAATATCAAACGAAATGAGGACTGCCCCTATACTTCCCACACATCAAAAAGCTATTATTTCACAACTCTATTCTTTCCTCTGGTTCTTACAGTCTGTTCAAACAAAAATGATTTTGAAGTGATATTGAGTAATACTAAAAAGATTTTTTTAGGTGCTGAAAGTTACTAAGAACTATTATGTCTCTGAACACGCAATTTCCCAAACTCACTAATCAAAATACATACAAACTAATGCTGAAAGATAGTTGAATAACTTGAAGAGTTGTTCAATTTGTCCTTTGTGATAGCGGGATTTCAAGATCTTCTCTGTCCCTCATTTCTTGAATACAAAGGAAAAACAATGACTATGTGGTATATTAATGACAAGGAGGCAATATAAAACAACTTTAGAATCAGCTGAGTACTATCTCTACACCACTTATTACAACCTTAGATAATGTGTGAAATGGGAATAATAATATATTCTTTTAGAAATTATTATAAAGCTCAAGAGATAAGACAAATGAAAAGATTATCAAGTGTGACACAGTAAGCACTTAGATAATAACTGTTATTAGCCTTAATATAACTATTATTAATGCTACCACTGATCTAATAACAATAAACCTGCATTTGCTTTGAATACACACTTTAAACATATTAATCAGCATTTTATTCAAAGATCAAATTTTACTCTAAGTTACTACAGATATCCGCTACTTGCTATGGTTAGACAACATGACCTCAACTTCCTCTATGTCATTTTCTCTCAACGTACATGTACAAAGGGCTGCAAAAATATTCATTCATGCTCTTCCTGCAACTTTTTAGATTCCTATGTTAAAGTCTTCTGCAGTCTTGTCAAAGTTCTGCAGACATTAAGAACTAAATTCATTTCCCACTTCTCAGAGCTATCTGCCAGAACTCTAGTCTCTTGCTTTCTTGTAGTTTGCATGACTCAACTGCCAGTTTTTTCTTTTGATTCTAATCTAAAACCTTGGTTCTAAACTTAGAGTAATTCTTACTTATGTAGACTGATAAAGCTGTAAGGCATCTAAAGACTAACCATGGCATGTTCCTTTTCAACAATTAATTCTTCATAAATGAGTTAGCTGAACAATGTCTGCTTTAACATTTTTGGTGACAGAAAGCCTTTTAACCTTTAAGCCAACCTGTTCCATAATGATATCATCATTGATTAGAACATTTTTTTCTTATACTGAAGTAAAACTTCCCTCACAATTTGTCTTCTCTATCTATTGCCCATAGAAAAACAGAATGTTCTGGAGAACTTCCAGACTGTAGAGAAACAGAAAGTTAAGTACTTTTATAACAGCTTATCCAACATTTGAAGATCTTTAAGTAAAAGAAAAAGAGTTATACATTTCCAGCTCCGACAGTATGATCATGACTCTCTAGACTAGGCGTGGACTTGTCAAAGTGATCTAACAATCAATTGATAAACTGTTTCCTTTGCCAATATTTGGATCTGCCAAATAATTATACTACAAATGAACCTTTTGCTCACATTTCTCCATTATTATATAAAATTAATGTAAGGTGGCAGCTCAGAAAAAAGTGACTCTCAGCCTAAACAATGGTCTCAAGAGAATGGTACTAGGAACCCTGCAAAAAGAGTTGTTTGTTTGAACTTAGCCAACTACTTGAACAAGCATAAAGTAGGATCATCTGGCATAAAAGTCTTGTCTCTTTCCTACGAAGCCAAACAGAACTAGATTGGAGAAGGACTAGATAATGTGAAAAGTTAGCTTAAAAAGTTTTGCCTCATGTCCTATGAAAGTGGGTCCCTTTAAAAGACAGCACTAATAGTTACAGAATATTCTATAAATCATGCCTGAAGCAAATACCTTAAAGTAAGATCATATATTGTGCTCTCAAAACTTGACCACAGTAAACAATAGAAAAAGAAGTGGCAAGTTTCTCCCAGCTTTGAAGGAACAATCAACTTGGAAAACACACACACCCAGACTGAGAAACAGAGAGAGAGAAACTCAGACCTGGCCAGGGCAGCAGTGCCTGCCTGTTAGGCCAGTAGCTAGAAGTGGAACCTGAAGTCCTCACAGGTGTATTCAGAGGAGGCAGTGTCCTCAGATGAACATTAATTCCTAGGAAGTCAGATAATTCACAGAATGCAGCAGCAGCAGGGACTAGGTCCCTTGTGCTCCTGAAAACCTGGAAGGAGGAGGAAGGTAGATCAGGTGCTCCGCCTACTTCTGGTGAAAAATGACAGTTGGCTAGGCATACCCAAAGTGCAGATGATCTCTGGTACCTAAAGACATGTTGAACATCAGAAATGATAAAACTCTTCCTTGGAGGAGACCAAGGAGGTCTAACAAGAATAAAGAGGAAGAGAATGACCTTAGAGGTCTCACAGACTTGGAGGAAGATGCAGCTCGGAAGTGTCACCTTCTTCCATGAGTGGTGGTTAAAAGCTAAGCAGGTGTCCTGGGCCCTCATTTCAATGACAAGGCCTTCCACCCCCAGCCCCTTCTCAGGCTCCCCCCTCCCGGCTGTCCCACTAGGCCGTTCAGATAGGAATTCCTGTTCTCAACTCCACTCCTCCGCTTTCTCCTCAGGTCCAGCAGGGGCTCCGGACTTCTTTTCCGCGTCAACCTGACGGCCCCCCGCCGCCAGCCCAGGCTCCTGCAGTCTTCACTGGACACCCAGCCCCACCCCCCGGCAGACCCCGTAGGTCCCCGCTGGCCCTCACGACCCTCTCCGCTTCCCGGCTGGGCCTGGTGCCTCCCCTTGAGGCCAGGTTCGCCCTCTGCCTACTCCACACCGCGTCTCCCCACAGCCCGCCGCCCTCGCTCCTCGCCTCAGGCCACACTCACAGAACTCGGCGATGTACCAGGTCACGGAGTAGTTCTCTTCGCACCAATCCAGCGTGGAGGTCGTGGGACCCCAGTAGCCCTCCCGGTCCACGGCCGGAGCCATCGCGCCTCCGCGTCCCCACAGCCGCGAAGAGCCACACTCGCTGCGCCCGGCTTGGCAGCTCCCAGGCCGGCTCGCGCCCCAGCGGCGCGCGCGCTCCCCGCGCCCCGCCCTCTCCCGCGCCCCGCCCTCTCCCCGCGCCCCGCCCCCTCCCCGGGGCGGGGCCAGGCCGGGCCACGCTCGGACTCGGCGCTGCCCCGCGGGATGCCCCGCCCACCGCGCTGCCAGGCCGCGCGGGCAGGCGCAGGAGAGCCGCGCTCAGGCTGCGTCCTCCTCATCCCGAGGGCGGGGCGGGGCGGGGTTCGGTCCGGGAAGGACGTTGGGATGTGGGCTTTGGGCCAGGCTGGGCGTGGCCTTGGCGTTGGGTTGGTGCTTCCCAGTACCCTGGAGGCTCTTCCGTCGGGATGTGTCGGAGCCTCTGGTGTGTAGGCAGTTTGATTTAATTGGGGTGAGGTGGATGAAGTCTTTTCTGTCAAGGCCCTTGCTTGATTAAACCTGTGCCACTGAAATTCTAACACTGAGCGCAGGCCTTATACAGGGGACCCCAAGACAGCACCCCCAGCCAACCTCCTCAGTTTCCGGGAAACAAACTGATGATCTGTTAAAGGTATATAATGTCTAATGGTGACAAAAGGTAAAGGCAGCAACCCAGGACCGAAAGGAGAGGAAAAGTAGGGAGAACCTTAAAATATGTTCTAGATAAGGCAGAGTTTGCTTTGGCTTTGGTTGCGATGAGCAGACGTTTGTAATTGTGCTCTACTCTCCAGGCAACCAACGACTTCCCTACACTTCTGGTTTAAGAGTGGAATTAACTCCACAGAATCGCCAGAATTCACCTTCGGCTCTCTCAAACTTTCCCCTGACTGGAATGCGCTGGATCACCTCCTTTATTCCCGCCTTTTGGCCCAAATACAGTATAGCTGGAATAGCTTTTCTCTCTGGTCCATTTGGTAATTCGCCACTATGTCCTTTGAATTCCAGCTGGCTGAAGCCCTTCTTGCCCTTTATTGACATTGTACCAGGGTGCCACCTCCTATGGAGAGAAGGCCACAGCCTTTCTACAAAGCGATCCTACCCAATGATAGATGCAGAACCTCTACCTTTGAGGCGCAAAACGTACAAATAGAGGCGATGTAATAGAAATAGTAGGATATCTGAACTTTTGTAGAAAGATCAGGCTCTTGCTGTGTACTAGGCCATGACAGACTGGACACTGAAAACACAGGAAAACAACAACAACAAAACAAATCTAAGAAGGCAACATACAGAGAGATAAAAGCCACTGAAGTGCGAGAAAGCTTCTATTTCTCAGCATTTATATTTTGTGTGCTTTTAATATATAGTAATCATTAGTATACAATTATAAATGAATAAATATTGACACACAAAATATATACTCAAAAATTATTTGCTCATAAAGTGTATAATCAAAGCAGTGTATAGGCACCAATAATAAAGTGTGATAATACTTTGTCAAGAGTAAATAGGGGGCTGTAAGACCTCCTGAGAAAGAACCCCTGAGTATTCAGATGATTAAAGACAGGAGATGACACCATGGCTGAGGCAATACCCTACAAGTATTTATGAACAGTACAAAAAAAAAAAAAAAAAGCTATCACGAGGCAGAATTTAGAAGACTGAGGCTCTTTCATGTAAGAGAAAAGGCAAAATACAGAACAATTGTAGGGGAAAAGGTAGCTGTTTACCAGTTATGAAGAACTCCTGAGTTTCCTTATCACCAGTTCACAGGATGTTCCTGGGCATCTTGTTAAGTTTTGAGTTACTGAATCTTGCAAACAGATCGGTAAACAAACACTGGGATAGGAGTCAGGAAGAACTGCAAGGCCTGTCCCAGGAAATGCTCCAGACCACCTCTTCTGTTTTTACCCCTATGCATTGCTACTTTGTATTTGCTCCATAATAAAAGAGTTGTTGGAAGACAGCTCAGTGGTTCAGTCCTCTGAGGCTGTTCTCCCTGCTGGATCTCATCCCTGAGTGCCTCGTTTCCTTCTGCGACCCCGGACATACATCGGACTTACACCGACAACAGTCACTCAGAAAATGAGATGGATTGCATAATTCTTTCAGCAATATTCACCTTTCTTAAAAAACTGTTATCCACTGTGTATAAAAGCTATGGATGGAAATATAAGTGATTTGGAATGATCAAAATTATCTTGAAAAAGTAATCTTTTTTCCAGTTTGAGCACTCGTGTCTTAGTCACCTTTCTTCTGGCTGGCACAAACTATCCAATACCTGTAACTTAAAGGCGGAGAGGTTTACTTTGGTTCCTTTTTTTTCAGCCTGTGGTCAGCTGGTTCCAAGGAAGAAATGGCATAACAAAGGGAAGCTGCTCACTTTATGGTGGCCAGGAAGCAGAGAGCAAAGGGAGGAGCCCAGGAGGGAGACCTACCCTTCCGGGTCATTTCCAGGTCGACCAAGGGCTCATCTCTCCTGACCAGACCCTGTCTCCTAACAGCAAATCACTTCAATACCCCCATAATCCAGACACCTTCCAAACAGGAGGCTTTGCAAGTCATTTTAGATCTAAAGTATAACACTTTTACATTTATGGTAAGTTGAGTTTGACAAGAATGTCTAATATTCAGCAGGGAAAGGAGTGTTTTTAACAAATGGTACTCAGACAATTGGACATCCACATGGAAAAAAAGGAAAAGACTCTTTCCTGCCTCAATAAACAAAATTCAACTCAAAAGGGATAACAGATCTAAATATAAAAGCTAAAACTATAAAATTCTCAGAAGTTTATGTAAAAGCAGTTATTTGTAGTCTTGGATTAGGCAGTATTTTCTTATATAAAACAGCAAAACACCGAATAAAAAATAGATGAATTAGATTTCATCAAAATTAAAACTTTGGCTGCAAATGACATCATCAAGAAAGCAAAAAGAGGGCTGGGATGTAGCTCAGTAGTGCTCTACCTGCCTTGCAAGCAGAGGGTCCTGAGTTTGATTCCCAGTACAAGCCAAAAAGAGAACCCACAGAATGAGTGAATGTATTTGTAAATCATATGTCTGAGCCTGGTATCCAGACTATATAAAGCACTCAAAACACAATAATCAAAAGACAACTGAAGTTGATGTGGTGGCATGTGCTGTAACCTTAGCAGTTGGGAGACTGAGGCAGGAGGATGAAAGTTCGAATTCTTCTGGGGCAAGTTAGCAAGATAAAAGGGGTTAAGGATATAGCTCAATGTGAAGGCCCTCGCTTCAATCCCTAGTATCACATATACACCACCAACATCCCCACCACCATGAACAATACAACCCAATTAGAATATCCACAGAATAGATATTTCTTCGAGGGAGATATGCAAATGGCCAATATGCACATGAAAAGATGTTCAGTATCACTAACCTTTAGAAAAATGCAAATAAAAAATACAAGGAGTAGGGCTGGGGATTTAGCTCAGTGGCACCAAACCTGCCTCACAAGTGCAAGGTCATATGTTCAATCCCCAGTTCCAAGACACATACACACATGCACACACACACACACACACACACACATACATATAATGAATGCCACTTACACACATTAGAGAATGTCTATATTAAAAAAGACAATAACAAGTGTTGACAAGGATATGGAGAAATTGGATCTGTCACATACTACTAGTGTGTATAATGGTGAGCAACTTTGAGAACATGGTTACATAATGCTAAACTAAGTTATCATATGACCTGGAAAATCTACATCTAGATATATAAGAGAAGAATTCAGCTGATAAATGAATTACAGTTCATCCACCATACAATGAAGTATTATTAAGCAGTGAGAAGGAAAGAGTCAGGTGTAGTGGCATGGGCTTGTAATTCTGGCACTCTAGAAAGCTGAGGTGGGGAAATCAAAAGTTTAAGCCAAATTTAGACAACTCAGCAAGACTTGTTTTTTTTTCCTCAGGACCTTGTGCTTTCCGGGCAGATGTGGCACTACTAAGCTGCATCCCAGCCAGCAATGTTTTAAAATAAAAAACATAACAAAGGGGCTGGGATGTAGTTCAGTGCAAAGGGCTGGATCTGGTATTGGGTGGGTTTGGGGGGAGAAGGAATGTAATATGCACACACGCTACAATATACATGAGCCTTGAAAACATTGTGTTAAGTCAAAGAAGTCAGAACACAAAAGAGCACATATTACAGTATATGACTCTATATGAAACATCCAGAATAGGCAAATCAATATAGATAAAAAGCAAATTAGTTGTTGCCTGGAACTAAGAGAGGCAAAAGGAATAGAAGGAGACTGCTAATGTTCTGGGGATCATAAAAGTGTTTTAAAGTTAGGTTGTGGTGATGGTTGCACAACTTTGAGTACACAGAAAGAAACTATATTATATGATCTGTATACTTCAAATGGCTAAACTGTGTGTTATGTGAAATATATATATATTTTTTTTTTCTTTTTTTTTTTTTTGAGAAAGGGTCTTGCTTTTGTAGTTCAGGCTGACCCTGACCTTACAACAATCCTCCTGCTTCTGCCTCCTGAGTGCTGGGATTACAGGCCTGAGTCACAATGCCCGGCACTGTGGTATGTGGTTATGATTGCTGGTGGGTATGAGTCTCATGCCCTGAACTGTTGTATGTGGTTACCAGGGATCGAACCTGGGCCCTTGTACTTGCAAGACAGAGCGGAACCACTGAAGTAAATCCGCAGCCCTGTGAATTATCTCTTAACAAAGCTGAATTTTAAAAAGCAGTCTCATGTTGGAAGATTTAGAAAATAGAAACAAAAGCAGGATTAAAAGATATCACTCAAAGTCCAATCAACTGCCAATACCTGTTGTCACATTTAAGTGTATGTTCTTTCAGTATTTTATCTAAGACATTTTTATGACAGAGCTAATGTCATCTTTAAAGTTTGTATTCTTTGTCAGTATTTCTCATATCATTAAAACCTTTGTAAGTATATTAATAGTTATACCACATTCAATTTTATAGGCATTTTATAATTTACTTAATTATCATAAATCTATTTTACTAGCCCCATATTGAGATCATTTTCAGTGCCTCTACAGATGTTCCTCAATTTACAAGGGTTGACATTTTCATGGTGAAAAAGTATACCTACAGGAGTTTGCCCTCTTTTTAATTTTTTTGGCAGTATTGAGGATTTAACTCAGGCCCTGTGTTTCCAAGGTAGGTACGGTGTCACTTGAGCTAAATCCCCAGCCCCAAGCCTTCTTTTTTTTTTTTCACTTTCAGTACAATAGTGAATAAATTTCATTAGATAGACAACATTTTATTATAAAATAGGCTTGTTTTGGGTGATTTTGCCCAACTATAGGCAATATAAGCGTTCTGAGCACATTTAAGGTCATCTATGCTTAATTCTGATGTTTGGTAGATTATATGCATTAAACAGACTTTTTTTACTTAAGCTGATTTATTTTGTTGTTCATTTGGCTTTTGTTTTTACTCTCAGTGATAAACAGGATTTATCAGACATACTCCCACTGTAAGTCAAGGAGAATCTGTATTTATTTTCCTACTTCAAATGAGAAACCAAAAATTTTGAAAGTTTTTGCCGTATTCCATTTGAAAATTCCTTTTGCTAGTTTATAAGATGGCTAATGAAATCCAATTAGAATCTGTTTTTTCCATGAGTGATGTAGTACCATTTCATAAGTATAAAGGAAAATTTGAAACCATGAAAAATAAATATTTGGGCTCACCACAGGTTAAGTCTCACAATATACAAGTTACTTCTGGCCTTTCTTCTGATCTGCAGTCAAGGGTGTTATCCATTGTGCCACTGGCTTGTGCCCTAAACCTTAGCCTTTGGAACCACTGGACATGGTTATGGTAGCTTTTCAACACCTTTGAAAAACCTGAATAAGTAAAAGTCAATTTCCAAAGCTGAGGGTATAGCTCAAGTGGTGCTGTGCTTACCTTGGAAGCACAAGAGGCCGAGTTCGATCTCCGGTACAACACACATACACACACACACACACACACACACACACACACACACAGTCAGTTAACATCGAGATCAGCAAAAAATGAATTGGACATCTATTGTAGGCCAAGAGTTAAGGCCAGTATTAGGAATATGAAGTAGAATAGCACAGCTTCTATTTTTGAACCTGGTAAAAACTTAACTGGCAAAATACATACCAAGACTCTAACCAAGCAAGCTAGCAAATTCATCTTGTAATTTGTTCTTCAATCTTAGGGTACCTCCCCACTAAGATGTATCCTCAGCTTTTTAACATTTTTTTTTTGAGACAGTATCTCACTAAATCACTAAACTGCCCACGCTGGGCTCAAACTTACGATCTTCCTGCTTCTTCCACCTAGTGTACTGGGATTACAGGTTCAGCTGGCTCATTTTCTAGTAAATAGTTAACGAACTGTGACTATGTGTTAGAAATTATTCAAAGAAATAGAAGAGGATGAAAAATGGATGTAACAAATAATTACAATAGATAACACTTATCTATTTACCTTCTAGCTGACATTGCTCTTAATACTTTTCAGGATTATCTTTTGAAATCTGATCGTCCTATGAGTAGCTCTCTCAGCCTTCATTTACAGATGATGAAACCAACTCAGTGAGTTAGAAATTCCACTCAAGGACATCCTGATCACAGGCATCTGAGGGAAGGCTGGAACCTAGGTTGTCTGTTGGCAGGGGCATTATCAGCAGTTCTGATGCCAAATGGCCCAGCAGATGCTCAGAAGGAGCTGTGCTGGACAGCGAGGACTGTGGGCTCCATAGAGCACTCTGCTTGGTTTCAAACTGAAGTGCAAGAATGAGACTTGAGAGGTTCACGGGGACAATTAGCTACAG
>PVIR01041468.1:0-12741 GCA_004026965.1 Petromus typicus
GCTTGCAAGACAGGTGCAGGAACCACTGAGCTAACTCCCCGGCCCCAAGACTGGGACATATCTTTATGGAAAACACACTTCAAACCACTGTACATCACTCAAAAACTCAAGTCACAATAAGAAGTCCTAACTCCAGTGTCATTCTCCTTCTAAAATATTTGATGATACCTCCCCTGAAATGCATGTACTGATATCCAAAACACTGCCTCAAAAGTGACCCAAGTATTTTTTACCTCATGCATTTTCTCTTCGTTGCTTTGTTCAGAGTCCACCTTCTACCACTGAGTAAGTTTTCTCATCACCGAGACAATACCTGACAGGCACAACAGCAAGGAGAGGTTGAATCTGGTTCATAGTTCAGGGCCTTCAGTCATGGCTGGCTGGGTGCAGGACAGAGACATCATGGCAGAAGGCCTGGTGGAGGAAAGCTGCTCACTTCCTGGAGGCCAGGAAGCTGAGAGAAAAGGGAGAGGCCAGGAAGGGAGACATTCTCTCCAATCCCATTGACGCACCTCTTCCCACCAGGCCCCACCACTTCCGTTTACCTGTGAAGCTATCAGAGGATTAATCCTCTGGTGAATATAGAGCCCATGTGATTCAGTTCCCTTCCAACAGTCCGACCTCTGAACACATGAGATTTTGGAGCCCATTTTAGATTGAAACCACGATAACCATGTAGATTAAATGGGAACATTATTTTCCTTTCCTGAAATCCTTGAGATTTTTAGGGGAATCTTAAAATACTAACAAGATCTTGAGGTATGCTAGAAGTCCTAGAGAATATATTCCCTTTTCTTCATATTTTTATTTTTTTCTGTTAATACTAAGAATTTAAACAACATGTAAGTTAATTTTTTGCTTTTTTCTTTCTATTGCTAATTCTCATTACATTTCTAATAGTCTTGATATGGTTTCCTTGGTCATAAAAACATACCAAATCTATAATTTTCTCCTGCTTCATACTTTGTTGGATCTTAAGTTAGGATCAGAGGTCTAGACTAGGCTTTTATAGGATCTTTGACTATAGGACTACTGTGAGAGTGCTTCCACTTAAAATCCTGGTCATCTTTTGGAGGAAGAAAAGCACTTGCTTGTTTTAAAATCTATGAGATGAATATCTTAGACAAGGAACTTAGGAAGAAATTAATTTGTGAAGTTTTCCATATGGTTTGGCAAACCAGTCAACCTTCTCAATTTTACTCAGAAAATGGGGGGTAGCTACCTGTAAAGCTACCTGATTTGGGGGATTTTGGCCTGACTATGTTGAAGAAAGCATTTTTTACCATATTTATACAAAAGTGATGAATGTAGTTATTAAGAAAATAGGTTCTACGTTTCCTAAAGAAGACCCACCTTTTGACAGAAAGTCTAATAAAAGTGATGGAAAAGGCTGGTGGACTTTGGTAGGTGAACGAAACAGCATGGTAGAACTTTGGTATTGTGCATCTCCATGGTTGCTGTAGCTGCTTCTTTGGCTTGGCCAACTGGCAGACAATGGCCCTTTTCTTATTTCCTAACTCTGGATTGGTATTATGGCTAGTACACAATTAAAATGAGGGCTGCAAGATTCATCAGGGACCATGCCAGTGGACTTCCTACACCTGAGGCAGACACTACGAACTGGTGATTGCATTCTTTCCTAAGGAACCTACGTCAGGTGATGATTCCTGAAATGAGAGCTCCGCTTGCCTAAGGCATGATAAGTAAATTAAGATATGTTTAAATTGTAGTGACTAGGTTTTGTGAGACAATTTCTTTACATGTATGTATAAGGAGATGGGGGAGGGACTCAGTAAAATTGGTCTTCAGAGAATTCAGTGAAATTGGGTAAAGGCAAACAGTATCATCCATTAGACCTCAGCAAGAGCCGGTCATCACTTTAGGAACATTTGTGGGATCTCAGTGTCAGGACAAGAAGAAGGTGCCTGAGGAAGACTGGCCACCTGAATGCTGGGGTGAGGTATTACCTGAGGATGAGGGATTTTGGGGTTCACTCTTCTGAGTTGTATTTTACTGGGATTCTTAGGATCCCTGATGTTGGAAACTAAACTCTTTTTATACCATCTGCATTCTGTCATTATTCTCTCTTTCTCTCTGATTTTAATGAGCTCTTTATGAAAATGTCAGGCTGTCTCAGGAAAGATGTTTGTTCATGCTCAGGTCACTCTCTCAAAGGGACAGCCACGTAGGTCTCTTCACTGGGAGGAGAGTCAGAGTGAGAAAACGTCAAGAAAAAGGATCCTATTTTGGATATTCAGAATATTTATTCCTGTCATTCTTTTATTTGCTTTTATAGTTTCAGGAATTACCACACCAAATGCATATAGGAAAGATCAGATTCTATGCAATTGGAATATTCTTTTGAGGGAGAAGAAAGGAAAGTAACAAAAATATTTACTTTCTTTTGAGAAGTATTAGAGGAGTAAAAAGACTAATCCATCAGGTACCCTAAGGCCCCTTTAACCTTTTCTTGGGTGTTCATCTCTGTCTTTGGGAAATCTTGATGAAAGAATGTGGTAGGCAGGCAAGTGATGTTCTCTTATCTGCTGAAGTTCCCATCTGAACTGCTAGATTGGGCAGAAAACATCTGGAAAACATGCTACCATCTCACAGTTCACATTCTGGGCAGACCTTGCTACTTAGGCCTGGTACTTTGGTAATGGCCTTAGGCCAGACTTCACAGTTCTCAGCAAAACACTTAGCATCAACACCGTGGAACAGTCAGACCTGACTGTGGTGACAATGTTATTCTAATTTGGAAAAAGACTGTTTCTCTCATTCTCTACAGGGGCCGAAAACAAGCACTTGTCTTTGTGTCTGCTGTAGCACCTGGCTCGGTGATGTCCAGTGGGAGCCCAGTGAATTGTGATTGACACTGGTATTGGGAAGGAGAAGGCTGAGGTGGCTTCCTACTTGCCTAGTCTTACAGACAGCTGTGTGCATGTGCTCCCAGATGTCGATAGTCCAGTTTGGATTGATTCTTAGGGGAATGGAGGTAACTGTTGATGACCTTTACTATTCTAAGGCTTATCTTATGCAGGGAAATAAAGTTATTTCTTTGCAAGAAGTATCACTTGAAAATAGTTCGTTGTTGTTGCTAAAAAACAGTTTCCTGTTTCTCAGACAAGAGATTTGTCCATCTGTTCCCTATGACCTCAGTGCTAAGCATGTGCAGCGTGTGGTGGTGAATAAGGAATTTATGCATTGAACATCCACATCTTCGACAGGCTCTTGAACTTCAAATACTGCAGGCCAGATATTGCTTGTTTCCCTAAGGACAAATGAGAAGAAAATGAACTAACTACAGTAGGGGGTACTTCAGTCAAACTAAGGCAGAATTCCTTTTAAGGGAGAGTGGTTGAAAATTAGCAATGGTAACTGAGTGAAATTTTTATTTCTTTGGGACAGCTTTTAAGTACATTCCAGCCTGAAGGCCAGAGTAGACTAATTGACCTCTCTAAGTCCTTCCCATCCTGGACACCTGATTTTTCTAGGAAGAAAGAAACCCTTGGTGAGGGGCAGTGACTGTGAGGAGCAATTACTGGTATCACAGTGCATTGTTATCCATGACCAATGGCGGAATGGCAACATGGTAAGGACTCTCAGGGGGATCTTTAAGAATATAAATAAAGTCTTAAAGGTCAGGGAGTTACATGTATTAAACTTGGCCTCCCTGAGATGACTGAGTGTATTTACAGCACTACTAATATTTTACTAAGAGTTAAGGATTCATTTGCAGGAATAAATTTAGGTGCCAGTATGCAAGTGTGGTCTCATTGGCTAATGTCATGTGTTTGGGGTGTGTGTGTGTGTGTGTGTGTGTGTGTGTGTGTGTGTGTGTGTGTGTATTTCTTGGCCTTTAATTTTCCTTTCTCAATCTTAGGATCAATTTGTTAGGATATAATGAAAGGATTTAAGAATATAGCCATTGATCTTTTCCGAGTTGACTGATTCCTCAAGTGAGAAATCTTAGGATAGAGAATTGACAAAAAGAAGGAGTTGTACCTTAAATATTTATACATCTCTCTAGATTTTATGGTTCGTTTGTTCCCTGGATAAATTTGTAATTAAGAAAAAGCACATGGCAAGGGCCACTCAGTTGTTCAACTGATCCATTTCCTCCTCTTTCTCAGTGTAAAATGGGACTGTCTTTTCCAGACACCCACAGCTGAGTGTGGTCATCCTGCTTGCTAAGTGCTGGCCAATAACATATCAGCAGGAGTGAAACAGACCATATCACTCAATGTGGCCCTGGAGCGGCAGAATCAACATCACCTAGGAGCTGGTCACGCATGGAGATTTCCAGGAATCTGTGTGTTTGCTGTCATGGCCATCTGATGCCTGACTCCATGTGAGAAACAATGAGACCTACACAGTACAGATCTGCTGCTTACGGACTTCCCACATGTGTGTGTCAGGCTCTTTCCCTCCCGGGCTCTACCCAGATGGTTTGTGATGGTTACTCTTTTGTTAGCTTGATTGGGTTAAGAACCTCCAGAGAGGTTATTGGATTTCAAGGGCACTGGTCTCCTCGGTGGATTAATCTACTGCCGAGGACATAGTTGATTGAGTTTTTAGGAGATGGGGCCTGGTTGGATGAAGTGGGGCCTGGGTGGTAACCTTGAGGACCGAGTCTGGTCCCTGTTCTCTTAGGCTCTTGCCCTCTGCCATGAGTTGGTACACTTTCTTCGGCCTTCCTTTCTGACTGTGATGTTTGTCTTGGAGCCGAAGGACCGTGGACTTAAACTGAAACTGAGTTAACGTAACCTTTTGCTTCAAGTTGCCGGTATAAAGTGTCTTGTCCTGGTGGTGGGAGGGCTGAGCAGTACAGGCTGTTACAGTGCTACTCATGGGATGGTGGTTCATCAGTTGGAGCACCAACTTGCATTTTGTAAGGATAAAAAAATAAACATCTCTACTATAAAGTTATTAAGACTTGGCAGGTTGTTTTTATAGTAGCTTATGTTATTAAAACCAAAACAATGTAACTTAAAGTGTGATCTGAAAAATACAGAGTGAGGTGTGGTGGTGAGAAGATGGGTGAGGGCGGCTTCCTGGCAGAAACCAGAAGGGATAAACGGTTTTTTTCTCTGTGTAACTTACTGATGTTCTGCTTTTGTAGATCAAGATGATGATGGAAAGACTCACTGGGAAAGCCTCACTGTATGATGTAGCATTTGTAAATGTCCCATGTGAGTGACTTACTTTTGGAAAGCGAGGACTTGTAGAAGGGAAAAGCACAGAACAGGAGGACTTGTAGGAGGGAAAAGCACAGAACAGGAATCTTTCACACATATGGAAGAAAGCATTGATGAGCAGTGAGTGTTAGCTTTCCATCACTGTAACAAAATGCAGAAGGTGACTAGATTACACATAGTTACTTCACAGATTTGGAGGTCCTAGTCCAAGATTTGGAGGATTCATTGCTTTGAACCTCTGGTAGCCATGCCTGATAGTGATGTCAGGGTGCCATCTACTAACTTCGTGGCTAGGAAGAAAAAGAAAAAGAGGAAGTAGCTAGTGCCTAAAAATACCCTCCATTGGCAACCCTGGTGTCCAATGACCTCTCACAAGACCTCACCTTCTAACAGTCTCAACACCACACAATAGAGTTACTTTGGAGCAAGCCTTTAAAGTGTTGCCCTTTGGGGGCTGCTTATCCAAAGCAGAACAATAAGTTCCAGTTATCAATGGATTAACAAATGTAATAACTCTGGAAACAAATCATAACTTGCAGTGTACTGTTACTAAACCCATTTGTCATAAGAAAAATCTTTCTTACTCTATTACTTTTTTTCTATTACATATTAAAACTTTCTATTGTGATAATGAATTTGTCTGTTTCTCCCATTTGTTCTGTAAAATTTTGCTTAATGTGTTTCAGAAATCTAGTGTTACATATGAGTTTAGGATCATAGTTTCTTTTTTGAAAGAATAAACTCATGATTACTGTTTCTATCTTTGGAAATAATCTTTAACTTGAAATCTACTTTGCTGACTCGTACCAACTTTATCTTGTTACTCCACGGTGTCTATTTTCTCATGTTTCTCTTTTCAATGTACACATGTATTTACGTAGAGGATGTGTTCCATGTAAACAGCTCGTAATTGTTTTTTTTTTTCCCTTTTGTATCTAGCTTTACTGTTGACATTTTCCAGTGTGTATTTAGTCCGTTTATTAGACCAGTCATCGATACAATTACACTTTTTTAATCATGTCTATTTTTATTTTTATGTTGTTCTCTTCCTGTTTCTTTTTTTGGGGCTACCTAATTTTCTTAGTATTTTACGTTATATTCTTTATAAATAGCTGTAGTTTATTGCAGGCTCTCTATTATGCAGCTTTAACTTATCACAGCATCTTTCAAATGATGGTATACTGTTCCATGAAAGTGCAAGACATGTAAAGTCCAATAATTCCATTTCTGCTTCTTCAGTCTTTGTTCACCTCTGTTGAATCATATATTTTACATATATGTATATATATATATATGTATATATGTATATATATATATATATTTTAAAATCTCCCAAAACAAACAAATTTGTTAATTTTGATTTACATTATTAATTCTAAAATAGAAACTCAAACACATATACCCACATGCTCACCCAACCATATATTTCATATTTATAGAAATAGTTCCCTGTTCTGAAGTTCTTTATTTCTTTCTATCGACCTAGACTTCCATCTGATATCTTTTCCTGCAGTTTGGAAGGTTGTCTGAGCAATATGTTGCATATCTGATGGGAGTCCTTAGATCCCTGAGGGGCATCACATGCACTTTTGGAAGACTTGCACTTATTACATTGTCAAATATTTCTGTTCCCACTCTGGTATTATTTCTCCTTATATTCTGGAGCTCCAATCAGTTGTATTAGATTATTTAATACGGTTTCACACATCTCTAGTGCTCATTTTCTCTTTACATTATTTTTCTTTTTGTGCTTTGAGTAATTTTTATTAAGCTAAAGTTATTAATTAATTTTCATCTATAATCTGCTGCTGAGACTTAAAATGAATTCTCTACTTCTCACGTTATAATTTTTACTTCTAGCATTTTCTTTATAATTCTTATTTTCTTTGCTGACTCCTCATATCTACTTATGAATTTTTCCCATTTTTAAAATTCTGAGTCATTATACTCTCCATTTGTTATCTTTTTAAAAATTGAGTTTATTTTACATATATATTATGATCACATTCAGTATTAAAAAATTGTGCTTGTACATGACACATCTTGCTTCTCATTTTTTCCTTTTCTCTTGGGAAACCTAACTGGGCAATCTATGACTATGTGTCTACCGACTCCTTTCCTTTTGAATATAGGTCAGTGCCCTACGGCATCGCACATCTTATGATATTTGATTAAATGTTCTATTACATTTAAATAGTTAGTAGATACAAAAATAAATGACATTTGCTTCCATTAAAGGCCTGTATCTCCTTTTCTCAGGTTGACTGTATGGGAGACTGAGTCAGTCTAATCTATGATCAAGGTGGGTCTGAATCTCGTTGCAGTTTTAGTTAGTTCCAGTCCTGTCCCATTCCCTCTTGATTTTATGTATTTTGAGGCTGGATTCAGATGCTTCCCTTCAATAGGGATTGAGAATTTGCCACCATATAGACCCTGGGGATCTCTTTTATGCTTTACAATCCTGTAATTATGTTTTCTAACCTATAGGGAACCTTTTTCTGCTTTACAACTTAACTGTATTTTTTTTTTTTTTTTTTGAGACAGGTCTCGCTTTGTAGTTCAGGCTGGCTCTGAGCTCGGCCTCCAACTCACATCACAATCCTCCTGCCTCAGCCTCCCGAGTGCTGGGATTACAGGCGTGAGCCACCACACCTGGCACTGTGGTATGTGGTACTGGTTGCTGCTGGGTGTGAGTCTCCACACCCTGTATGGTATGTGGTTACCAGGTATTGAACGCAGGCCCTTGTGCTTGCAAGACAGGTGCCGGAACCACTGAGCCAAATCCCCAGCTTGTCTTTTTTTTTAAGCTTCAATTTTACTAGATCTTTGTTTACTCTCCTGTTTTCCAGATGACGTATGTATCCAGAAAACTCTGTGCTTCCCCTTCTCAGCTGCCAGCCTTTGTTGGGCAGCTTCCATGGACTTGGGGAAAGCTGAGAACAGGGCTTGTAGCTTTTCGTGTAACTACATGGGTTTCTAGGGTGTCTGCTGCTCAGCTCTAGGTCTGTCTTCTCCTGCTCCTCTCCACTCTGAGAAGGCTTTGGAGGAAGCTGTGTCTAGTGGGTGCAGATTTGTCCCATTACTGGAGACTTGTACTTTCAATTCATTATGTTGGCCCATGTATGACTGTCTTATTCTACTTGCTAAGAGTGAGTGTCACAGACTGAGAGATTTATGAAGAATAGAGGGTTTTAAAAACTCGAGACATGGAGGCTGTGAAGTTCAAGAGCGTGCTGTCCATATCTGAGGGGAGTCTTTGTATGGCATTATAACATAGTGAAGGCATCACCTAGCAAAACAGACAAAATGTGCCAGAGAACACACTTCTATAGTAGACATTCCAGAGATAGCCCATTAATCTCTTAATTTATACACAGATAAACCCATTCATGAGGACAGAGCTCACCACATCTGATCACCTCCCAGAAGTCCCACCTCTAACACTGCAGGGCTGGGGACCAAATTTCCAGCATATGAGGTCTGGGAGACAAACTCCAAACCGCAGCACTGAAAGTCCACAGCACAGGCAACTGCTTTCACTTTCTCTCCGTCTGTTTCCAGTTCCTCCTTCTTTCACTGCTCCAGCAGGTATGATGGCAGCTCTGGTTTCTTCCCTTTCCAGAAGGGCTAGTCATTTTATAGTATTTTATTCACTGAGGGTTTTTCATTTTTAGCTCTCACGTATTTGCAAGGGCAATAGGGTTTTGTCTTTGGGTGGTGTGTGTGTGTGTGTGTGTGTGTGTGTGTGTGTGTGTGTGTGTAGAGAATTGTCTCTTGCAGCTTTCCACACCCTGACCACAGTGGTGGTCTTGCCAGTGATTTTTATGTGTGCATATCACTAATGTGAATTGCTTGGTGTCCACAAGTCCCCCGGCCTGCTGGTTTTACACAGCCTTTTGCCATTAAGTTAAATTGGTTGGAATCCCAGTAGCCTAGATGGTGAGAGACCCAATTGCCCCCTCATATCTCAACAAAGTCTTGGGAAGCTTATCTTTTCTTCCCAGTCACTTTGTGCTCTCATTTCCTGTTTCTGCTGAATTCTCTTTATCACCAGCATCTCACTGATTGCTGCTGCTCCTTTTTCCTCGACTCACATTAACCCCATGTGGATGAAGGCAGGAGACTTTGAAAGGAGAGAAAGATTAAAAGGGTGGAGGAATTGAGATGAAGGAAAAAGAAATATGAGGTTGAGGAGAGGGTCAACATGCAGTTGGTGTAGGAAATGACCGGGTAAGAACATTCTCAAAAATGAGTATGAAACCTGAAATTCTTTGTATTTTTAATCACACAGGAGAGATGGATTTACATTTTCTTTGCTATCCTTTTCTATACTAAGTATGATGGTTGTAATATTGAAATATTTGCTTGAGCTCTGTGTGTGGCTGCTCCTTGGGGGTAATAATCGAGGTTTCAATTGATGAAAAGAATGTGTGATGTCACCTGCACCCCAGCAGCTCATCTTCCATTACTGGTGGACGAATAGACCTGCGTGGTGAGAATATCTGATTGGAAAAACAGCATGGTTAATTCTCTCTTCTCTTTATGTTCTGTCCTGGCTATGTCTTATTAAGTCGTTCCTCCAAGTTTTGCCAACCATTTCTTGTGTCAAATAATTTAAGAAGAGAAAACTTTTTAAGAGAATAATTCCCTTAGAATGATTCATAAAATCTTCTTTCATCTCAGGGCATAACTGCGCTGTCATCTAGACACAAGATCACTGCAGTTTTTTGTTGTTGTTGTTGTTGAGACAAGGTCTCACTTTGTAGTTCAAGCTGGCCCTGAGCTCACAATTTCCCTGCCTGTGCCTCATGCCCGGCACTGTGGTATGTGGTACCGGTTGCTGGTGGGCATGAGTCTCCATGCCTGGCATTGTTGTATGTGGTTGCTGGGGATCAAACCTGGGTCCTTGTGCTTGCAAGGCAGGTACTGGAACCACTGAGCTAAATCCCCAGCCTATCATTGCAGTTTTAAAAACATTAAATGTGACTAGAAAGTAAGAGTCAGTATTTGGTGAAATTCGTAAGTGCATCTTCACAGGGAAAAAATAAAAAGATCAGACAATAATAAAAGACCCAGAAAAAAGAAACAACAAAAAGTTTTCAAGGACAACATTTGTCTACATTTTCTTTAACGGCCTTTGAGATGACAGTGAGAGAAAGGATTGTGTCTGTGGCTGGTTTCTTCATTGCACTGCATGGTAACCTCCAGCCTTGCGCATACTGATGAGAGTTCTTGGAGTCCCTTTCCTAACAGGAAAGGCAGCTGCAGCACCCAACTGATGACTCTGAGCACTCTCACAGCCGAGTGAGGATATACCTCATCTTTTCCTTTGTGGCTCTTTGTAGAGCCTGCTGCTATTTACATGTTTGTTTCCAGCCATGAGAGAAATAACTCATTCCCTCCTCTGTACCACAGCCCCTTTGTTTAGACATCTATCAAAATATTTGACACTTTACATTGTTGTATCTGTCTCCGTGCTTTGTCTCTCCTACTAAATCTGCACTTTGCAGAGGAAGGGACTCTATCTTGTTTGTCTAACATCCCCAGATACAGCACTTGGCAGGCAGCAGGTGCTTAATAAATATTTACTGAATCAAAGAATGAATAAATGCATGAATGAAAGAATATATATATAACATGTGGAGCGTAACTTTGAGAATTTTAATTGCAACAATCTCTGTATCTTCAAGAAAAACCAAACCAAACCAAACCACACCAAACCACAGTCAAACTCATGTCAAACAGGAGTTTAATTTCTAACATATTTTAAGTTTGAATTTTAAAATCCTTGAAACAAGTTTATCAATTGTATTAGAAAGAAACTTTGTTTGACTGGTAGCAACAGAAATTCAACTATATGAGCTTAAAAAATGGAATAGGAAACCTTCTGGAACAAAATAAAATCCACAGTTAGGGTGTCCACACCAAGGTGGGTCTCTTTCTGAAGTTATTTGGAACTCAGGCCATTTCTTTCTTGTGTAATCTGTCATTTGTGCATAGTTCCCCTTAACAAGGTTATCAGAGTTATGCTTCCTGTGTGGTTTATTATTATATAAGAGTCATGATCTTCATGATCATAGGCGCTTAGGTCTGTATCAATTATGACATAATGATAAAGATATAACATCAGCCCTTAAAGCAGGAGAGGGTTATTTTCGCTTATTATTGCAAAGGTTTCAGTGCAAGGTTGGTGGCTCCAAAACAAACTGCATGGTGGAAAGGTCCAGTGGTAGAGGAAAGTGTCTCATGGCATCCTGACCAGGAGCCACCTCTGAAAGTAATACTTTGGGGCATCATGTTAGATTTAAACCATAAAATGTGACATCTTGCTCATAAAAACTCATACACATCTCTTTAGGTCAGATATATTTTGTCTATCATTAAGAGGTGTCACAATTCTAGCAGTTTCAGGATAACTGTCCAGTCCAAGTCCAAAGTCTTCTTTGAGACTTAAGGCAAACTTATAACTCCTAGAAAAATAAAAAGTAAATTAAATATTTCCAATGGACAATGACACAAGGCAAATAGTTTCATCTCAAAACAGAGAACTAGGGGGTACAGAAATTGATGAAATTGAAGCAAGACCCAAACCTAACAGGAGAAACATTAAATCCTGCAGCACCATGTCTAAGACCCAGGGAAAGCTATGGCAAGATGTGAGCTCCAAACAGATCGGGTAGCTCTACCTCTGTAGCATTGCTGGCAGATGTAGTCATGCTTTATCTTGTGGGCTGCCTTTGCTCCTTCCCTGTGACTATTCTCAGACATTTCACATTCTTGGCATTTGGGCTTCTCTCCCACAACTTCATCCACTGTCCTGTCAGGGACATCTGGCAGAGTCTGTGACTTTGTCCCACATTTTTTCCTGGCCTTGCAATCCTCTTATTGAAATCTTGGTGGAAGCCTCTGTGACTCCAAAACTTGTATTTTGCAAGTCTGAAAAACCAGTCACTTCTAGATGATGCCAGTGTTTGCCACCAGTTTTAGCAGTTGCTGGGCCCCTTTGGACCATGGTGTAGTGTCTTCTGAGTACTTTGATGACTGAACTCAGGGATACATTTCTGAGGTAGTCTTCACTGTATAGGTGTCCCAAGCAGTCTCTACTTAAAGTTTTGCTGTTTTGATCCTGTGAAGGGTGAGATTCTGCTGATTTCTGAGATGCTTTTATAGCATCTTTCATCTTGATTCTATACCAATTACTTCATTTTTTTTAGTGCCAGCCTTTCAGCAGCCATACTCTCATTTGCCATAACTTCAAGGGTGCTTCCTTTCTGGTGAACCTGTGATGTTTTCAAATCATTCTGTTCTGACATTTGCTCCTGACTCCCATTGTACTTCTGGCTAAAAGCAGACAGTTCTACCCATGTGATAGCCTGAATGTTGAGCTGCCTTGAAATTTCTTTTGTCAGATCACTGTCCTCAATCTCAGTGTCCCAACAAATCTCAGGACATGGGAAAAATATAGACAAATTTTCTATCAGAGTGTAATTCATGTGGTCTGTACACCAACTGCTAACAGAACCCTTGTTTCCAGTGGAAACCT
>PVIR01041469.1:0-12649 GCA_004026965.1 Petromus typicus
CCTGAGCTCAGCCTCAAACTCACATCACAATCCTCCTGCCTCTGCCTCCCGAGTGCTGGGATTACAGGCGTGAGCCACCACGCCCGGCACTGTGGTATGTGGTACTGGTTGCTGCTGGGTGTGGGTTTCCACACCCAGTATTGTTATGTGGTTACCGGGGAATCGAACCCGGGCCCTTGCGCTTGCAAGACAGGCGCCGAAACCACTGAGCTAACTCCCCGGCCATGAAAAAAATTTTTTAAAAATTGCTTAAGTATTGTATTTTTTCTTTTCTTTTTGAGACAGGGTCTCACTGTGTAGTTCAGGCTGGTCTCAAACTCAGCCATGAACTTGGCAATTCTCCAGCCTCTGCCTCCCAAGTGCTGGGAGTATAGTCATGAGCCACCATGCCTGGCACTGTGGTTTGTGGTTCTGATTGTTGGTGGGCGTGAGTCTCCATGCCTGGCATTGTTGTATGTAGTTACTGGGGATTGAACCCAAGTCCTTGCACTTGCAAGACAGGCGCTGGAACCATTGAGCTAAATCCCCAGCCCAAGTACTTTCTTTTGTAACTTTTCTCTAAATATTATGGTATCACAACTATTTATGTAACATTTGTATATAACATTTACACTGTCTTAGGTATTGTATGTGAGGTTCACTTAAAGTAGGAGGAAGGATAGGATAGGCACAGGTTATATGAAAATATTACTCTTTTATATAAATGACTTGAATGTCTGTGGCCTGTGGTACCTATGGAAAACTCTGGAGTCACTCTCCAACAAATACGGAGGGATGAGTGTATTTTCCATTTTATAATTAATAAGTTACTTCTGCGGAAGGTGTGCATGAGATTTTCTATTTCTTCTCAGACTTTCACTAATTAACAAATTATTGGTCCCTAAATCAATATTATGATAACTGCAAAATAATTTTATAATTCCATCCTTACTTATCAATTTATTAGCTTGTATTATATTAAAGAGAGAGGTTTTTCTTCTTTCCTATTTGTGTATTGATTTACTTACCTGCTTATTCCTGAATGTACCCATTGATTCTTACTTTAACTAGTGAGTTACAATTTCTTGCTATGACTATTTGTTTTGTCGTTCACGTTGTTCTATATTTGGCCCCTGGGAGTCCCTTCAACCTGGCATTGTGCTCTTTTGACAGGTTTACGTCTTCTCTAAACATTTTCTTAATTTCTGGCATAATAAGATGTTCCAGGCTTATCTTATGTTTTCCAAGTCATAGCCCTTGAATAATCCATTTTTTCAAGAAGTCTGATTCCTTTTAGTGAATAATGGTATTTAAAAGCCAAGACTTAGATAATAGATGAGGAACAATATTTTTGAAATGTGCTGTATCTTACAAAGTTATGAATTTAAAAACATCACTCTTAAATGTTACAAATGATTTTTAAAATAATTCCCATTACTGTGTTATGTGTTTATATTCTTTTTAGAAGAACCCAATGAAAGTAATGTATATTCATGGTCCTAAAGCCTGTATTGTCTTTAAATAATCTAATTTTGCTATCAATTAGTAAAAAATATCTCCAAATATTGTGTGAATGGAATATTGGATAAAAGGACCAAACTCCTTCTTTTTCCTCCCTTTTTCAATATCTTTCAGATGGAGTTACAAGATGATGGAATCACGATGGGTTTAGAGCACAGCTTGTCAAAGGACATCATTTCTATTATAAACAATGTCTTCCAAGCCCCCTGGGGGGGCTCTCATTCTTGCCAAAAGGAGGAAAAAGCAGTGGAGTGTAATTTATGTCAGTCTAGTATCCTTTGCTATCAGCTTGCTTGTGAACTTCTGGAGAGATTAGCTCCCAAAGAAGAAAGCCGGCTGGTGGTAAGCAGTTGAAGAAATGAAATGAGTCACATATAGTAGTAAGAGAGACTGCAGTGGCTGGTGTAATGCGGGCTTTCTCTAGTATTGTCTTATGCTCCATGCTGGGTATTTTTGGTGAAGATGTGTTAGAAGAAAGCTTTCCTGTGGTTTTTGCCAACTCAAGCTCTTGGAAAGGAACAGGAGATGGAGCCTCTCTGTAGGGACTTCTATTAACTGGCTTGAATTATGGTTAGAGCAACTTTATTCAGCAGTTTTTATGAATACAAATTATTATTAGCATTTGTGGGAGAAGTTTTACCCTAAAGTTATTTTACAAAGCATGGTTATAAATGCAATAAAATATATAATCAAATCTGAAGTAAGTAAATTGTATAAGGACACTGTATTGGCTTTTTGTTTCCTATCAAGAAAATCACCATTCCTTTTTCTGATTACTTACATTTTTTGATTTTCAAGAAAATTCTCTAAAGAGAAAATAACTAAAAAATGCATTACTCCATGTAACTGGACTTTCCTGTTGCACCTATTTTGTGTAAGACATATACAACACTAAAATACACTCAGACCATCAGAGGTAGATCAACATGATTTATTTGAATATTCTCTCTCTCTCTGTCTCTCTCATCCTGGGAATTGAACTTATGGTCATTGAGCTATGTCCTCTACTACCCTCCCTAACTTTTGAAACTGTTTCACTGGATACCCAGGGTGGGGCCAGACTTGTGATTCTCTTGCTTCACTCTCTCAGAGTGCTAAGATCACAAGCATTTACCATCATCTTTTTCTTCTCTTCTTCTTTTTTTAAGATAGCAAAGTAACTTCTCTAAAAGAGGAAACAATTTTTCAAGTATAATGTACAAGGAATAAAATTGTTTCTTCAGTTTCAGCCCATTCAAATCAGTCCTGTCTGTCTTGGCATAGTAGCATGTCTTTTAACCTAGCTATTGAATACTTACTATAAAATAGTCATATCTTTCCTTTCCCCTCACTTTGGAGCTTCTGGCACTATGACTGTGAATGCCTTAGCTTCCAAATATAAATGAGAACATGAAGTATTTACCTTTCTGTGCCTGACTTATTTCATATGGTGTAATGTCTTTCAGCATGAATTATGTACACTTTGTTAATATATAATAAAATGTAATTTTAAAAACTCACAAAACCTAACCAAACCAAATCAAAACCAATCCCAGTAATAAATGAAAGAATAAAAACTGAGGTCACAAAGCTTGGAGTCTAATCATGCTAAGACAATATAAGAGTATTGTGATTGAGATTTAAAAGAAGGTAGCTGGGAGTCCAGAGAAGGAACAAGGAATCTAGCTTAAGTATGTGGTAATGTCAGGAATATCATCTTGGGGAAGATGTGATCCGAGCATCTACTTGGAAGAAGAGTTGAGTCTTTTTGTTTTGTTTTCCTTTGTTTGAGTTTATTGGTACATTTTAGATGCACATCACAATCACATTCAACATTGAGAATTTGTACCTGTGCATAATTTATTTTGATTCTCATTTTTATATGTTATATGAAGCAAGGAGAGGAATAAACATACAGGTGGATAAATTGAGCCACCAAAATGATCCCTGATGTACTAATGCTTTTGACATTTGTCATATGTCCCCAAAAGTGTGGAGACACAGCTGAAGAATTCAGTTTTCTTTTCTCAGATTTTATGGGAGTGATGCCCTTTAATAAAAGAGGATTCTATCTTAGGACACTTAGTCTCCACTGCATGCTCTGGCAACCTTAGCTGTTTTGTCTTCCACCTGGGACAAGTGGAAGACAAGAGGGTCTGTGAGGACAGGAAGGATAGGCTGGTCATTTGCAAGATAGATAGCTCCAGCCTCTTCCCCTTGAGGACAGTACCAGAAATGTAGGTGAATTTAGAAGATTTAGTATGCAGCAGGCTACTTTTCCCTGTAACAAGTATAAGAGACTCACTTTGTGATTTAACATGTATGGTTTATGGGGCTTTTAGGAACATGGACAGCTTTGGTAATGTTAGAGAAGCACTTCTTAGAGCACTGGCAGACCCTGTGTTAGGGATGGGTTTCTTGCTTTCTCACATCTTTAATCCTATTAGTCTTTATCTCTTTCTTGCTTTGATCTAGCTGTCAGACACTTCCCAAAAAAATCTTTTGGGTAAAAGTATTAGCATGAGAATAATTTGTTTTTTTGAGACAGGGTCTCACTTTGTAGTTCAGGCTGGCCCTGAGCTCACTATGTAGCCCAGGCTAGCCTCGAACTCACAGCAATCCTCCTGCCTTTGCCTCCTGAGTGCTGAGATTACAGGCGTGAGACACCGTGCTAGGCATGGTGGTATATGGTACTGATTGCTGGTGGGCGTGAGTCACCATGCCCAGCATTGTTGTATGTGGTTACTAGGAATTGAATTTGGGACCTTGCGCTTGCGAGGCCGGTACCAGAACCACTGAGCTAAATTCCCAGTCCTGTGAAGATAATTTTGAAAGAGGATATTTGAAGATGAAACCTAAGGAAAAGGGTAGAAGAATAACCAGAAGTTAAATATTTTAAGTGGAAGTCATACCTAGCACTTTCTATTTTTAAAATAAAAATTCTCTCATTTGATGTTTTTTTTTTTTTTTGTAGTACCAGGGCTCCAGCTCATGACCTTACACTTGCAAGGTGGGCATGGTACCACTGAGCTAAATCCCTGACCCCTGGTTGTTTTTGAATATAAATATAGCATGTGGTATATATAAATACAGTAATGTAAGGTTCAGTATATTCACATAATTGTACAGCCAGTCTCTAGGCCTTTTTTTACTTTTTAAAACTAAAACTCTGTATAACTAGTACATAGTAAATTTCCATATTTTTTGCCTTTGTCCCTTGCAAACAGCTTTCTACTGTTCTAACAACTACAGATAATTATGTAAGTAATGCTATATAGTGTGCATCTTTTTAGATTTATTTCTCTTAGCATTGTGTCCTGAAGCTTCCTCTATTTTGTAACGTGTCAGAATCTCTTTCACTTTTAAAACTGAATAATATTCCACTGCAGGAAAGAATCACACTTTGTTGATCTATCTGTTGATGTGCATTAGCATACATTATAGACATTTCTTTCTTTTAAAAATTGACCTGGTCCAGATAACAAACTTTTGCATTTGAATACCTTTGTAAATTCCTCATTATTCCTCCCTAAATAAGTTGAATTGAAGAAATGCTTTTGGGCAGAAACACGTTGGTGAGTGGGACATTGATCTTGAGGATTGAAATAGAGGTAGGAGACAAGCCTAAGGAGACCTGGCAATGTTTTCATTATCATTCTATATTTATTTCAAATGAAAGCAAATGTTCAAGCAGCAGGTCATATAAATCTTGCACCATTAGGACAACAAGCTCAGGCTCTTCTGAGGTATAGTGTCTTTGTGCTTTTGGTTCAGCACAGGGCTGAACAGAACAGGCCACAATTCATCTTTATTGATGTGAGCTAAATTGTTTTTGTTTTTATATTTTTACTGCCTTCAAGTGTTGCTCATCTGACTACTTGTCATATTTATTTCAGGAGCCCACAGACAGCCTTGAGGATAGCCTCCTTTCTTCTAGGCCAGAGTTCATTGTAGGTCCTGAAGGAGAGGAGGAGGAGAACCCCACAGTCAAGCATGGAGAGAACCCAGGCAATCGCGCCATGCCCACAGAACATGCTGGTAGGTGAATTTGGATGATTCAGATCTTTGCTTTCCTTTGTTAATGACTTGGGACGGTTCAGATACATCTTCCTTAGAGTAGAATTGTGCAGAAGAAACTTTTCTACTGGATTATGAAGTGTATATATATATCCATATGGTTCCAGTGGAACCTACTTCCTTAAGCAGCTAATTAATACAAATTAATTACATTAGTGTAAGAAGCTGACAAGATCCCTACGTGATGTGCAGAAGTTGCTGAGAACCAAAGTCGAAAGGCTGAGATGGAAAGTGCAGACAGTCTCAAAGGCTCCTGCGAATATGGTGGCTAATTGAAGTGTCTTTGAAAAGAGGAAAGAACATTTCCACCCTTGCAACTTCTGCATCCAAGAGCGTGGCCAGTACCCTGGACAGCGCAGCTGGCTGAGCAGATTGTGCTTTGGGGAGGATTGCTTGGATTCTATGTAGGGGGAAGGATGGCTTCTTTCTAATTTGATTAAAGACTGAGTGGATGAGTTGGGGACAACACAATGGCACCCAGGCTTCGCAACCATTCCCTAACTACTCATAATCTGAAGGAATTTATGGAATAGAACCCTTTTGTGCCTCAGGAAAAGCCTGATTTCTGGATAAGGATGGTGGCATTGTGGACTGGGACAAATTTGGGAAACTTTAAAAAATACCTTCCACTGCAGCTGTCCTGAATATTAGACTATCTTGATCTTGGAAAGTCCACTCCAGAATCAGGAGGCATGGTTTATATCATCTCTTTGGTGAACAGCAAGTATTCATAGGCGGTAGTCATATGGTGTTCATTGTAACTTTAGGATGTCTTATTCAGCACAAAGTAATTATATCACTACTACTTAATTCTTAGAACTAACTGCCTGTATAAAGATTATGAGCATGGTCAGTAGCCAAGTGTGGTGGGGCATGCCTATAATCCCAGGGGCTGAGGCAGGAGGATCGTAACTTTGAGCCCAGGTTGAACAACTTAGTGACTTAGTGAGACCATATCTCAAAATTTAAAAAAAGGCTAGAGATACAGCTCAAAAAAAGGTACCACAAAAAATGTCAAAAGAGTGTATTTGCAGAGTATGATTATCTCAGCTCCTGCTTTTTAAAACCATTGAACTAGAGTTTAAAAGAACACTTGAGGTGATCTATACAGTTTTGGGGGCAGTCGATGCTAGCAACACTTTACCACTGAACCCTAGCCCTTTTATTTTTTCATTTTGAGACAGGGTCTTGCTAATTTGCTCAGGCTGGCCTTGAACTTGTGACCCTTCTGGGTCAGCCTCCCCAGTAACTAGAGTTATTAGGTGGGCACCACTGTACTTGTCTACTTCATTAATGTTTAATATGTGCTTCTGGTTGTACAGGATCTGTGTGGCTGCCTTAGAACTTCCTTCATTAGGATGATAATTGATGGAAAAATGAGGGTAGATGATAAATACACAGGCTGCTTGTCCAGCTTCCACCGGAGTCATCTGACTTGCTCTACTTTATATAGTAGAGCTCTAAGTAGGGTGTTCTTTAAACAAAGTAACCTCCAAAAGATGAAGTTTGGAATCTATTGATTTGATTCAACCATCTTAATTTTCAGATGAGAAAATAAATCTCAACTGGGTTTAATGACTAGCCATTGGTCCTGCAGCTCATTTGATTTATTTACAATTTATACTACATCCAGAAATGCTTCTAGAATTGTGAAAGAGCACTAGAATTGTCTGAGGAGCTGAAACACAAGAAAAGTGAACCCTCCTCACCACTTCCCCTGCAATTCCAGATATATCTAGGGCAGGGCCTGGGTATTAGAAATTCAAATATTATACAATGAGTGGCAACAATTAGGGCTAGAACCCAGGTTTCCTGTTTACTTAAAACTAATGGCCTTGTTTTAGGGAGATAGCTGCTGAGGCCCAGGCCAAGAGTTATGCTTCTGTTAGGTTTTATGACTAAGAAAATACTTATGATCCAACAAGCTACGCTGTTCCAATGTAAATATATTTTTAAACCTAAGATACCACACCAGTCAGTTAATAGCCACTTTCATTTGAACAGTGGTAAAATTAAGCAATTTCCTTTTATAGATTATAGGTGTGGCATAGTATCCTTGAGGATTGGTTTTAGAATGTCCCTTCCTCCAAAAGATACCAACTCTGTTTATTCTCAAGTCCCTTATGTAAAGTGATATAGTATTTGCATACAAGTCATGCACGCCTTCCTGTATGCTTTAAATTATCTGTAGAATTACTCATAATATACAGGACATGTATGTAAGTAGTTGTTATTTTTTTTTCGGTGCCAGAGATCAAACTCAGGACCTTGTGCCAAGCGCAGTGCCACTGAGATAAATCCCCAGCCCTAGTGTTTCTATCTATCTTTCTTTCTTTCTTTTTTTTTTTTTGTATACTATATTGTTTAAAGAATAAGGACCAGGAAAAAAATGCCTGTATACGTTCAGTAAAGATGCAATATTGTCTCTGAGGATTTTTGAAGCTTAGTTGCTGGACTCTGCAGGTATAGAATCTATAAATGTAGAGACAGCTGTACCTTTTTCTGTTTTGAGTTACTATGAACTCCACTATTGGTTTATTTCTCTTTAGACACCACTTCAGGCTACTGTTAAGGTTTCCTGCACATTTTTCTGTCTTTGCTTTCTTCTATCTTGTTGGGTATGTTTTAAAAAGTATTATTAGGATATCCCCGGTTAAGATTCTTCCAAGACCACCATTTGTGCTGCTCAGAGTGTTGTGTTGCTTCTGCTCTTTGCCCTTCAGACAGGAATCCTGAGCTCCTCTGTCAGAAAACCAAAGGATGGTCTTTAGACATAGGTTAAGTGATTTCCATTGCCTTGTACAGTTTCGTCTTTCTGCATTTGAGTGTGATATCCATTTCTTTGCTGGAGCATGCCTTTATGCAGAAGGATCTCTAAACCCTTTGTCCTCAGGGTTTAGAGATCCTCCCCGGAAGATAAAACTGCGAGTGGAATTCTCATCTGAGTATACTCTCATCTTTTTCAAAAGGCCCTCATTTGTGTGAGTCTGTGTGCTAAACACCTACTTAGGTGCTAATCAACTTGTGAACCTCTCTCTAATACCTGCTTATCTGCCTTTCAATTAGGAAGGGATGCTCAGCCAGTCCCAGGTCCTTTCAGACTGCAAAGGCCTCGGTGCAAAGCCGAGAAAGCCAAAGATGTTCAGACTCACCATGGGCTACACAGTGGAATACAGAGGTTGGGTTACCTAAAGTTAGAAGGTTTCCTGTACTTGCCTTATAAAAGGGATATATATTCATTTGGAGAGCAAATAAAAACATCGTGTAATCATTCTTTTTTAAATTTAAATTTAATTTTATTAGACATGTTTCGGTACATGCATTTTACACTCATCTTGGGGTATTGGTACACACAACTACTCTTTTCATACATTCTGTATCTTTTTTTTTTTTTTTTCACTTCTGGTTTCGTGATCTTGGTCAGTTGGTGAATGTAGAGGAAAGAGGTAGGCTAATCTTGTGTAATTATTTCTTTACAGCAATAAAGAATGATACTGAAAGAAAATTCTGCTACCAACAGCTTCCAGTAACGTTGAGATTAATATATACCATTTTCCAGGTATATCTTCTAAAATCTTTGAATAATTGTCTTGGTAGCAATTTTGTTTTGGAAAACTTAGTAACTGTGTGATTTTTTGCACAGGAAATGGCTAAGTTTGAAGAGCCAGATATTCTTTTTAATATGCTCAATTGCCTGAAAATTCTCTGTCTGCATGGAGAGTGTTTATACACTGCTAGAAAGGATCACCCTCAATTTTTAGCCTATATTCAGGATCACATGTTGATTGCAAGGTATGTCTTTCCTAATGTTTCATTTTGTTAATTATAATTTATGCTTTAATTGTGAACAGTAAAGAAAATAAGATTTACTAGTTCATTTGTGTTATTTTTTTTAGCCAAGACCACCTAAGTGCCAAAGAAACTACTTTTATGTTGTGTAATATGTAAATATACATTGCTAGATACTGTAGGATTAGAAAATGTGAAGATTACTTTTTGATTTTTGCTTGTTAAGTGTTAAAATGTAGCATACCATGGAAAAGTGTCAACAGATAACAATTTGATAATTATCTCATAAGGCACCTTGGGAATTTGCAGTTTAGTTTGGATGGGGAAGAGTACTAAATACACAGGAGATGACTACATATTTTATTATTTAAATTGTTTTACTTTTGGTATTTAAAAAGAGATGACCTTTATAATAAGCTCAAAATAATAAGGATAAACTGGGTCGAGATCCTGAATATGCTTAAGACACATGATCATTTTGGGTATATATATTAGTCACTGTTAACTCAAGCAAGTGTAATAAATGGCTACTTTACACAATTCACAGTTGGGAAAGATAATTTCTGGATAGATGGTTAGGGATGAATGGTTAGTAACAAATACTATTTGAATGATCATTAAAGTGTGAATTTTGGGAGGCTCGAGATTTAGCTCAGTGGTGCTGCACCTGCCTTGTAAGTGCAAGGTCCTGAGTTCAATCTCTGGTACTGAAAATAAAATAAGTAATAAATTTTTACTGTTAGAAATTTGAGACAAGTAGGGAATTTTGTGGAAAGCAGAAATGTTAACAAACAGAAAGAAGAGATAAGAAATAGGCAAGGCATACTTAGGTAATACCAAGATTTGTTTTTCTGCATGACATGGCTTCAGAGGAATAAAATAAAGAGGCTACTGAAGTAGATTCAGACTCAAGTGCGCAGAGGCTGAAGATAGGAGGTGTTTTAAAGAGATATTTTGACATTTATGAAAGACCTTAAAACAATGGACAGGATCAGAATTGCACTTCAACAGAGAAGTATAGAGAAGAGAGAGATTTTTCGGAATTACCTGCATTTAAGGAAGTACCAAGAGCAAGTTGCAAAGATTTAAGAAATATAGAGATAAACAGAGAGGTTTTTTTTTTTTTTTTTTTTTTTTCTTAAAAGCTTGGTAGAATAGGAAGGGAAACTTCTGATACTTAAAAGGGAAAGTGGGTAAATATCAAGAACCTTTAAGATAAAGACAATTTGGATAAATTTATGGTGAGTGGGAAAGGGCCTGCAAACAGGGCCAGAAAAAAGAAAGTGGAGCCAAATTCCTGAAATGCAGCCAGGTAGAAAAGGTAAGTGAAAAAGAGTAGTTATTTTTCCTTTGAAAGGAGATAATGTTATAGGAAAAAAGAAACCAGTATTATGTAACTTTAACAACTGACTTAAATCTTAAGAATAATCAATGTTAATGTCCTCTGAGAGGGTGAAAGATAGAGATTGGATTGAGAACTTGAGAAATATAATAATGCAGCAGCCCACATGAGGAAAGCAGTAGACTGTCAACAAGAAATAACCACAGAATTGCCAGCTCTATGGCTTAGCTGCAGTTACCAGCATCAGTTTATAGTGAACCCAGTTAGTAGGAGTTTGGATTTTTTTCAGCAGTGCTTAAGGTTTCAAGGTGAATGCAAGATGGACAATGGTTTTATCCAAGATTCAGGGTTACTGATTGGATTATGGAAGGTCAGAGAAGCTCGCTTAGTGGTGAAATGGCTGACTCTGAAATCCTATCTATGGCTGAGGTAAATAAAACCAAAAAGAGCTGATGCGTGGGAGATTATAGAAAATAAGACAAGGAGATTCAGTTGAGAGCAGAGGGGCAAAGCTGAGTGAGCCTTAGAGAGGGGGGGCCAGGACTCATCCAACAGAGGAAAGATAAAGACAACTGTTTGGGGGCAGTGAGGGATCTGTGGGGGCGGAGATCAGTACACTAAGGTGTTGGGAGAGGTTTTGGTGAGGGGAAAACCGAGCAAGGGGCTCACTGCATCCAGAGTTGACTGAAAAATGGAACAAGGGCTCTATAAATGGTTATCATAGGTTTCAAGAAAGAAAATGTTTGGGGAGAGAGGCCTGAAGTATTGGGAAATAAAGATTATTCTGAGTGAATGAAGAGTGAAGACTTACTGAGGGATTATGGAGAATCTACATTTTCAGGAAAATTTCAGGTTTCAGCCATGATGGGGTAGGGAAAGTTGTATCATTCTCCAAAGCCGCTGTAACAAATTGCTAAACGCTAAGAGAGTTAAAACAAAAAGACTTTACTTGCTCATAGTGCTGGAGGCCAGCAGTCTGAAATCAAGGTTTCAGCAGGGCCGCCATCCCTTTGAAGACGATAGAGGAGGAAAATTCTTTACCTCTCTTGTAGTTTCTGGTGATCGCTGCAATCGCTGGCATATTTTGGCTTTTATTTCTCCCTCTAACCTCTGCCTTCATTGTCAAATGACTGTCTTTCCTTTGTATTCTCTTCTTTTAAGGATAGCAGTCATTTAGGGCTTACCTTAATCCAGTATGAATTCATCTTAACTAGTTCTGTCTACAGATACCTTATTTATTTCCAAGTCAGATCACATTCTGACCTGCATTTGAGGGGGAGACACCATTCAGCCCACTACAAAAACATCCTACAAGAAACGTGGGAGATTTACAGATATTTTCCCATAATACAATGGGGATTTTATGTGTGCAGTAAGAGGCATGCGCTGATGGAAGATGGACCAGGCTGGCCTGGATGTGGAGAAGAGTAGGAAAGGCCTGAAATGTTTAGAGTGAGGATCCGACTAGCTGCATGTCTAGGCAAAATCAGTGGAAAAGGTAGTCTGATAGATGCTCTACTAATACTAGGGAATTCTAAATGGGCAGATTTTTGTTGCTAAAATAACCTCTATCAAAAGTGTACTCAGGTTAAGTGAATTATTGTGCTATGGACCTCCAGTTCAACTTTTGGGGTATATAGTTCAAGTTTTTTTTTTCCCTCAAAGCACACACACACACACACACACACACACACACACACACACAAATCTATCATAGACGACAAAGGGATCCAAAGAAAGGATGTTCTTTTTTTCCAGCCAGAGTGCCTTAGAGAACTGGGAAAAGCACTGCTTCAGGGCCAGGCGAGGCTTTGCCAATGAGATGGATCTCTAGTGGAATTATGTATGATTTGTTTCCTTCAGCTGAATTCAAAGTTCCATCAGATTATATCTCCTTTTTCCTTTGCATTCTTCATAGGGCTGATTGTATACTCTGGAAGGGTCATCATCTTTTTTTTTTTT
>PVIR01041470.1:0-12723 GCA_004026965.1 Petromus typicus
AAGGTGAAAGGGGACAATGTTGAGATTGTAACAAAAAAGTAAGGAAACAACTTTTATATATATGGGGGGGTGGTAGGGTGGGTGGGGCTATGGGAAAAAATGAGAATTAAGTTGTGTCTTATACTGGTACAAATCCCCATTATGGAGTGCAATCATGATGTGTATATTTAATGTACCAATAAAGATAATTAAAAAAAAAAAAAGAAATGCCTTACATAGAACACTCTAAGTTGAAGCCACAAGTGTGGGAATTTTGAAGTGATGTTTTGTGTTTTTTATCTAATTTTATTTTAATTTGGGGCTGGCATATAGAAATAAAGTACTTTTTCTATATTGACATTTTTGTTAATTTTTTGATTCTAATGTTTACAACATCTTTTGAAATTTTTATGTACACAATTCTATTCTTTTTAAATAAAAGCAAATTCATTGCTTTACTCCTTAATATCTTGATAATTTTTATTCATTTTCTTTGACTGACTAGAAGCTTGAAAACTGTGGAACAGTCAGGATGCTGTAGACATCTTAGCTTTATTCTGAGATTTAAGGGAAAAGACATCAACATCACATCCTTAAGCATAACAAGAACTCTAAGGTCTGTAATTGCCTTTTCTCACATTGATAAAATTATTTTTTATTATCAAACCCTTCATAGTTTTTTGGGGGGAGGGTATATGTAGATATGTTTTAAATCATGATGGTGAATTTTGTCAAATACCTTTTTGCATCTACTTATATAACAATATGAATTTCTACATTTTAGTGATTTTTTTAGTGATGACATTTTAGTGATAATTCAGTTTTCAAATATTAAACTACTTTTGCATTTCTGAAATGATAATACTTGGCTAAACATGTATTATGATACCTCTGTATCATTGCTACAATATGTTTAGGAATTCTGAGCCTATGTTCACAAGAAATAAGAAAATGACTTTTTTTTTCCTGTAATATCCACATCAAGTTTCACTATCAAGATTATAATGACTACTCAAAGTAAAGTGGGAAGTACCATATTCTAGTATCTTTTTGTATGAATCAGTGGAAATACAGTGATATTTTTTTCTTGAATTTGGAGAATTATGCAGGGAAACAATTTAGGCCTGGTGTTGTCTTTATGGGAGCATTTGATTATGAATTCAATTTATTTGACAGATATGTATATTTCTTTGTATCAATTTTGGTAAGTTGTGCTTTTTATATTTTATTTACTGTTCTAATTACTTGACTATTCATATTATCATTTTGTGCCTGTGGGGAAAATATTTAAGACTAGATATGGATGTCTACTTCTCTACCTTGGGAATAGATATAAGAGTAGATTCTCAATGATCAGAGCAGCTAATAGAACAGGTGTAATAAGTTAGGCAGGAGGAATGGAGACAAGAAAAGAACAGTAGAGGTAGAGAAAACTAACAGAAAACAAATGTAAAATGCAAAACCATTGTAATAAGTTTACAGAGGGCTAGGAGAAGAAGTGAAATTTAACTGAAGCAAAGGCTGACTTGATACATGTTGCTTACCTGGTACCTACTTGGTCCTTGTTTATTTTTATGAACCCTAGATCGATTTGGAATGGGTCTACGTGCAGGACAAGGGACTACACTCCACACTGCTCTAGGTGAAATCTCCCCCCAAAGTCTTCTGCTAAACGTGTTGCAAATGAACAAACTTATCTCCAGTGACATAATAAAATCGTATAGTTAACAAATATGTGTTAATCTAAACATATTTAAGTTCTCTTGCAAAAATCTAACTGCATGATCAAGGTGATGCACTATATTGAAACCATTGTTGATAAAAAAAAAAAAAAAAGATTTTGAAAAAATATGCCTCAGTCCTCTACTCTATATTTAAGGACAGGACAAAATATAGGCAAGTCCATTTTACCTTTGATAAATTTGTTCTCTTTCTATTCATTATGACAGAAGTGCAAAATACCACATCTAGTTTCAAAGATAACTAATCAAAAGTTTTTAAAATAGCAAACTGTAGTACTATTTGCTAGTAGCTGTACAAAGTGATTTTAATGTGTTTATTCATTTATACAAAATTATTATTAAATGCTTTTTATGTGCTAGGTATCATTCCAGACCTTATTCATGAAGAAATAAGTAAATATCTCTGTTTTTGTGGATTTAAATTCTCATGGCAGACCCTGGACAAAAAACATAATATATAAGTAAAATGCATAATATATTATGAGGTGATGTGTTATTAAAATTTCATCACAGACCTAGAGGGATAGAGAATCTTGAGAAGGTGATGTTCTATTTTAATTAAGATGAATATAGTAGGCCTGAAAGCCAACAACTATGATGAAGCTTTAAAGCAGGTAGAGAGATACATAGAGAAGTGAGTAAAGGGGGCAGAGGAGTAGTCCTACAAAGGTCTTCAGCATAAATATTCCTGTAACACTGAAGACCAGTGTTGCCAATGGGAAAGGAAGGGAGGAAGAGGAGAGGGAGGGAGAAGGGAGGGGATGAGAGGAGAGGGAAGGGGCAGGAAAGGAAGTCAGTATGGGACAGTGCAGGAGAGGTTGCAGGAGGGCAGATCACACACATTCCTCCATGGTACCCTTGTGAACCTTGGCTTTCTGTGTGAATAACATGAGGATCACCCTAGTATGTCAGTTGCAGAGTGACCTGGCCAGGCTTAGAAATGTACCTACCACAAAGACTACGGTGTTGAGTTAATTTTAAGGGACAATGGGTGAACACAGAATCATTTCATTTAATCTTATAATCACTCTGTGAATAGATATATGCATATTATCAATTTTAAGATGAAGAAATGGAAGTCTGTGAAGTTACATAAATTGTATAATGTCACATAGCCAACAAAAGTATAGAAAGTCTTTATTGGAAGTTGTATGAATGGTTTTCTTATTCTGTGAATACATTTTAATTTTCACAGTGTTCTTCTGGACATCTTCCATATTATTGGCTGAATTAGAGTCCTATGATGAGGTTTGAGTCTTCAGTTTTTTGGTGAGTAGATTTGAGAAAACATAATATGAAACTGGATTATCACATATCATTAAATGTAATCTTTTCCAATTATAGGCCATATCAGATCTATAGCCTCTTCACTACATACTAAATATGGGGATACATCCTAATTGTGAAAACATGAAATGTTGCAGATAGCTGTTGTATCAAATCTCACTAATAAATAAACCACCCTTGAAAAGACCACACCTGAATCATATCTAAGTAAGTAGAACAACAGACACCTGCCTCAAAAAAGGACCTTTGTCTTTGATTCTATAATGCTAAGTGAAGGAAATCAGGTACACGCTATCACATGCCTTGTCTTATAAAAGAAATTCAGAGTGTGAATAATTTAAACAGCAGAATAAATGAAGGATGATATGTCCTCTTGACGTTGTTGAGGAAATGAGTTTCAGCTGGAGGCTGCGAGAGTCAGGTTGCAGAGTCACCACACAACTCCGGAGAAGAAGGTTTCAAGAAACACTTTCACTTTTATTAGTCAATGCACACACTTATGAAGCAAATGGCAGGGGAAGTAACCATACAGGTCGTCACGGATTGGTTGAAGCATTCAGAGAGCCAGGCGGTTGTACAGGGCAGCTACGGATTGGTTGTGTAGTTTTGGCCCAGGGAGAAGGAGTCACCACCAAGCCCGCAGAGCTGAACTCTAAACGGCCTCAAGCCAGTTTCTACGCATGGAGGTGGGTTTGCTCGCACCTCTATTACTCTCCTCGTGTGCCAGGAGACATATGTGCTGCGTACCTGACTCAGCCATGCTTGGATCTCACCTTCAATGACAGGAAGTAGGGGGATAGACTTTGTGGAGTTGGAAAGGAAATCTAGGGATGGAAGCATAAGGGAGGTTTGGGGAGGAGGAAAGAGAAAGGATCAAGATGCCAGTGTATGTGTCCCAACTCCTTATGATGAATATGTTCAGTACGTACTGCACATATAATCTAAATTTAAATGGATGTTTATACAGAATGAGCTTTTGAAACTATCATCCATACATTAGCATGAGCAGAAAATGTGACCTCACATATGAACTCTTATATTTCAAACCAGTCCATCTGATCCTAGGGCCCCAGCCTTACCTGCTGTTAAAAACTGTCTTCTCTACCATCTTCTTTGAGATGTCTCGGACTAAAACACGAAGGGCTGACACACACAACGCAGGAACTCAGCTGAGCAGTTTTTCCTGTGTAATTTCCTATAGGCTTTAAGCAAATTGAGTTCATAAGAATTTTTTGGAAAGGACTAGATCTAAATCTTAACTATATATTTTTAATTGTGACAAAATAGGTATAATTTTAAATCAACTATTTTAAGCCTTCCACTCAGGGCATTCAGTGCACATGTTACTGAATAACAGTCAGTGTCATCCATCTCTGGAACTTTCCTCGTCTTCCCAAATAGGAATTCTTGATTCGTTCCATAGGAATTCTCCACTCCCCTCCGCTTTCACCCCATGGAAGCTATGAGTCTGTTTTCTATTTTGAGATATTTATTCCAGAGACTTCATATAAGTGGAATCTTAGAATATTTGTCCTTTTCAGACTGGTTTATTTTACTTAACATAATTCTTCAAGATTTGTTCCTGCTATAGCATGAGTCTGAATTTTCTTCTTTTTAGGGCTGAATAATATTCTATTTATTATTGTACTTTCTTTGTTTATCAATCCATGAATAATTTTTCTCTATTGTGAATATATCTATTCTAAACATGAATGTAAAATCTTTGTGCATGTCCCTGTTTTCAGTGCTTTGAGGTGTGTCTTCTTCTGTTCTATGCTGCTCTCTCAGAATACATGCGGGTGGGTAATATACAAATCTATTTTGTCACAGTTACTGAGGATGGAGTGTCCAAGATCAAAGCAGAGCATCTGGTGGGCCTTGTTACAGCACTCTTGCACCAAGAGGGGTGGGAGGGCAGCCAAGAGAGAACCCACTCCCACATTTCACTTCGTGCAAAAAACTAACTAATTTTCATTTAAATATAACAGCTTGAGTACTTTCCACATCAAAATCACTAAGTGTGGCATGGACAGAACTATATATAAGAAATGTATCACATAGCAATTATGTTTATATTGGATTTTTCAACTTTGTTTTCAGTCATACATGTATATAAGTAAATATATAGATATCATGCTTAGAAATATTTTAAATAAATTTTTCCTTTATGTTAGTAACATGATTTTATTCTTTTTTTATTTAATTGGAACAATAGTTGCATGTTTATGAAAGTGATGTGATGTTTTGTTACATGTACACATTGTGCAATAATTAATTGGAATGTATCTATCACTTCAAATAAGCCCCCTTCATTGTCGTTGTGTTGTCGTTGTTGTTGTTGTTGTTGTTGTTTTTGTTTTATCAAACAAGGTCTCACCTTGTAGTTCAGGCTGGTCCTGAGCTCACTATGTAGCACAGGTGATCCTGGGGCTCACAGCAATCCTCCTGCCTCTGCTTCCTGAGTGCTGGGATTACAGGCATGAGCTACCATGCCCAACACTGTGGTATGTGGTTACTGGGGATTGAACTAAGGACCTTGCTCTTGCAAGGGAGGTGCTGGAACCACTGAGATAAATCCCCGGCCCAACCAAGCCCCATTATAAAGGTATTAATCCACTCCTAAGGGTCAAGCCACCCTAATGTGACCACTTCCCCAAAAAGTTTTCCTCCCAATGTGGCTTTGCTGCACATTAAGTTTTCAAAACATGACTTTTGAGAGATATTTTGACCATATGATGATATATGCTCAGATGTAGAATTGCTACATAACATATTAATTCCATGTTTAGTTCTTTTGAGAAGCAATCCTAATATTTTCTGTGACCAGTGCACCATTTTATGCTCTCACCAACAATATGTAAGCTAAAATTTCTTCACAGCTTTGGCAATATTTATTTTCTGTAGTTCTTTCAAATTTTTACTTTTTATTGGTACATGTTTACAGTACATAATGATGGCATTCATCATGGGGAACTGGTACACATACATAACATATTTTAATTTTATTCATCTCCTTCTCCTCTTCTCCCTCTCTACTCCCTCCTTTACAAAATATCTTTTTATTTCTTATCATCTATCTTTCTTTTTATATTTTGGATTTCTCATACAAGAGAAACCACATGGATTAAATGTCTCATTTCATCTGGCATTACAGGCTCAAAGTACATCTTTTTTTCCTACAAATGACTAACGTGTATCCTTCTTTGTGGGAGGACTAGTCCTTCCTTGTATGTATATGCCCCATTTTCTTATCCAGTCAAATCTCTGATTAATCTACAAGTAGATTTGTTTGTTTTCCCTTAGGCAGACAGCCTTAATCTCAGTTACCTAATAGAATTACCTCGTTAAGGGGAAAATTGAATGCTCAACTGAATAACTGTTTATCATGGTAGAAAATAAAGGAAGTGAAAGTAATGCTGGAAAATCAGAATTTATGATACCTGAAAGAGGAAAGTAATTAAAATAGGGAGACTAAACTTCCAAATGAACCTTACATCATGTCATGAATCCCTTCAGGCTTTCTGCAAAACTCTTTCAAGGGAATGCTCAGGGAAACAAAATTTGTAGGGCAAAAAATAAGTTAAATTCTTGAGCTAATTTTCTTACTTAAAACTTAAGTGCATTAAAATTTGTAAAGTTGCCTTTCCATTGCCCCTCGAAAACCTCTCTGCCTGTAATGGAAAATCCTCTCTTCCTCAAAACTCCCAGTTTCTCATCAATGGGCTCTAGGAAAATGGGTGGATCTGCCTAATTAATGAGTGACTAGAAAGCACTTTGAAAATGCCATCATCAAAGGAATTACTTCAGTGAAAGGATCATTAGATTATATATTAATAGTCAAGTAAGATGAATAGGACAGTGATTAGCAGGGATACAGTCCTTATGCAGAAAGGCTGTGAATGATTCCTGTCCCACAGTAATAGCTCCTGTCAATGTGACACTCAGCTCCTTCCCTCAAAGGAGATTCTGAGCAGCTCTACAGCAGTGACCTGAGTCTTTCACTAGATTTTCTTTGACAATATTTTAAATCTAGAAGATTTTTTTAAAGCTGCTTTAGAAGACATACTAACAATGGTATGTCTGCTGAGATATTTTCTGTGAGTATTTCATTTACACCCCACAATAGCACTTTGAGGTATTTATTACGGCAGGAAAAAATAGGATTAGTGGTTAGTGACCATCCCTAGTAACTGAGTCATGGAATCTAATTTAAATTCTATTCATTTCCAATACTTACTTCCCCCGCTGTTACACCATATTGTCATAGGAATCTTCATTTTCTGACTTCTTATATTCCTCACCTTTTGTCCTCCTCATATTTTTCATTTCTATTAACAGACCAGAAACACGATTCAGGGCATCTCTGGGATGATGGATATTTCTTTCTGGTGTCATTTTAAATACTCTGAAGCATTCTAGAGATTGTTCTGCCCGTTGTGCACTGCTTATCTAACATGCTTAGCTTCAGAATTCAATACTGTATAGAATGTTGTGTTACAAAGATATCACATTTTCATTTGGGGCATAGTGTTGTTAAGACACTTTAAGTACGATAAAAGAAAACTAAAACCTATTAGAACTGACAGCATGAGAAAAAAAATAAAGATAAGTAACTTACTGACCATATATTTTTACAACTCTCCTGCTTTCTCTGTGGTGTGTGCTCCTTGTGTATCTAATTGATCAATCAGTATTTTCACTATTTAATAAAGGCTCTTGTCTAAACTCTCATGATCTGGCCTAGGCATGTAGCCAGGTTTAGATGAAGCTCAAATGGATGACGTCCTGTGTAGTTTTCAAGGTACTACAATTTCAGGTTACTCTCCTACTGTACTCAGAAAAGATCAAGAATTTCCATTTTATGCTTAGGAGATCCCTTTGCCCATTCACCAGTGAAGCACTAGTCTGATCTGTCTTTAAGCAGAAGTCAGTTTGGGTAGTACCTAGAATAATCCATGGCGATGTGGAACAAGGAACCAGAGCTGTGCATCTGGAGAGACAAACAAAGAACAAAATAAATACATAAAACATGTCATATATCAGATACTGTGATGATACTGTATTAGTTTCTGGCAGAGAACTAAATAGTAGGTGGCTTAAAATAACAAAAATTTATTTTTTTCCCAGTGCTAAGGCTGAAAGTTCAAAATCAGCCTGTCCACTTGTCCATGCTCCCACAAGAACATCTAGTAGACACTTCCTCAGTGCTCCATATATCTTCTAGCAATCCTGTAAATCTTTGGTGATCCTTGGCGCACTGCCTGCATCACTCCACTCTCAACTTCTACCATAACATGATGTTTCTTTCTATGTATATCTGCCTCATGTGTTTCTCTTCTCCTAAAGACTAAAGCCATATTGGAGTAGAGCTCATTTTAATAGCTTTATCTTGAGCTGATTAAATTTGTGAAGACAGTATTTCCAAATAGGATCACATTTATGGACACTGTGGATTGGAGATTTTTATCATACCTTTTTGGAGGAACAAAAATTCAAAAAGTATAGCACATTCTGTGGAAAAAATTAAGAGCAATTCAGTGGTTGAGCAAGTAGGAGATAGGGAGACATATCCAGCAGGATATACAGAAGTCAAGAGATGTCTGACTGAAAAGGAGACTATACAGTGCAGACCTGGAGAAGAGGGAGCCACTCCTGGGGGGTTGGATAGGAGCAGACACAGAGACTCTGTGGATCCTACCATCCACACTCACGGACTGCAAGGAAGCTCCTACAGTCCAAGCAGATTGAAGAGGGAGAAACTGGTAGGAGCTGAATTCTGAGAAGTAACTGGGAGTCACATTGTGAGGACAGTACATAATACCAATACATTGGACAATCACTTTTTTAAAAAATTTTTATACCTAAGAATGCTATAAAATTATAAGGTAATGTTCAATAAATTTTCCATAGATATTCAAAATTCTCCAATTTTCCTCAAAATGTTTTTTAATTCAAATCTTTATTCTTATATTATATATACTCATCATCATCACATTCATCATTGAGAGTTTGTACCTGAACACAAAATGACTTAATTCTCATTTTTCCCATTCCCCCACCTATCTATAACCCCCTCACCTTCTATATACAATCACTTTTGATAAATTAAAATATTAGAAAGAAGAGGAGAAACACGAGGTAGCAGAATGTACACAGTACCGAGGTGCCCCTTAGAAAAACTTAGTTGCAAGACAGTATTTAGAAATCTGAAATGAAGTAGAGAAACACTGTCTTAGCACTGTCCTTAAAGTCATCCTTCTATCTTCACGTCCCCACAGAAAAACATGTGTGCAGCTCAGTGCCTTTGCAGGCTGCAGGATCACAGGAGTGTTGCAGGTGGGTTCTAGATGATGCCAGCCAGATACTCTCCCTCCGAATGTCCAGCACTTTTCCACCCAAAGGAAACCTGAGCAAAGGGGGACCTTACCAGCACATAGTCACAATAAGCAGTAGCCAGAGAGTGAATCTTCAGGTCCCTTATGGTCAGTACCCTCTATGCTGCATCAGTCTAATTGAATATTCTAAAGTTCAACCGTGTATATTATTTTTAAGTGAACAAACATATTTTTGGTTTTTTCCCCTTGTTAATGAAGTTTTCTTTCCTTAAATCCCTCACCCTTTCAGCAAAAAGAAAATCTACGGTTCACCTCAAAAGGCTGCAGTCTTCCTCAAGTATGAGAGCATTTTCCTCCAGTGTGGCAGAGCTGGCCTTGTTAATGAGGCCCTAGGGGGAGAGTCCATAGTTGCCAGTGTCTCTCTTACCCTGGTTGCTGATTACAACCTGGCATCAAAGCTTCAGAGAGTTTATTACCATATGCTCCATTTCCCTTTTTAGCACAATTTGGGCTCTGTGTATAGAGACAGGAGACAAGGTACTTCCTTGTCGACCTGAGCAGTTTTTAGAAGATGATCTATAACAAGAACGCTGAGCTCTGTTAACAGCACTGTGTGGAATAGAACATCCTCCTTTTCATGAATAGCTATGTTTCGGCACACAGTGATATATCCTCATTAAAGGTCCAGAAAGCTAACCAGAGCAGACAGTATGTTCCTGCTATATGAACTAACCACTTGCACTGTCTGCCTCAACATATTCAGAATGTTTGTCAGGGTTTTGTTTGAAGGAAATCTCAGAGTGGCATAATGTTTCCTTGTAGCTGGAGAAATAAAATAGATTCTGCAAATTAACTTTTTGTTTGATTTCTCTTGGAGATGATTTTCCAGTAGAATTCACATAAGCAAAGAACTTCTCAGTTCTCATGCTCTGATTATGAAAGAAAGATTGATAGAACAAAATTCTTTAAATGTTATCCCTTAAATCACTAGTGATTGTATTTTTAGCCCACCTTCTGAAATCTTTTACAAATGTGGCTTCTGTTTATATTTGAATATGCTGATCATCCCCATACACCCTTTCATGTAATCAAACTTTACTAAAAAAAGGCTTAGGAAGCAATATTTATACCACAGGTAGAAAAAGGCTATAGAAGCTTATAAATATTAACTTCCCAGGGTAGAAACACAATTAGCCCATGTCATACATATCTTTTGTACTTCTAAAACTCTCCATAGATTTTTCCAATTTTTGATGATGATTCCCAAAGGTAAATCTCAAAGTTTTCCAGTTTCCTTAGCAACAGAATAAGGTATAAACTGTGCTGCTATATTTTCCAACATCTGTATCCAAGCAACATATTAATGTGTATTACCAAATGATGTATTTAGGATTGGCAGATAAAGCTTGAGTTTACAGAAAGAAGTTAACAGAGAGAGAACAGAGGCATAAGGAGCAAAATAAAGTCAGTAGGAAAAGTGGTGCAGTTTCTTTGTTTTATTTTCTCTGCTGAACCTGAGTAAAAGATGATCAGGTTGTAATTCATAAATTACTAGTTTCAAGAGGAGTTTACAGTTTCATTTAAGTGGCATCTTTTATTAGACTGTTCTTTAACTAACCATTCTAACCTGAAAGGTAATTCAAAAAAGTTAACTGATAATCACCAAAAGGAACTAATCTTTTGGAAATGGAAGAGAATCATCAAGCCTAAAATATTTATTATAAGTGAGAAAGATTATACAGCAGTAAACTCATTCATCAGGTCTATAAAGTGACTCTGATATAATGGTTACAAACCAACCTGTTTTCAGAGTATAGTCCTTTTTTATTGGTTCCAGGAATTTAAGGTACAGACTGACAAGTCTGCCTGGAAATGCACATTTGGTTCAAGGAAAGCACTTCCAGACACATTTAAAAAAAAGATCTTATTTATTTTTTAGACAGGGCCATATTATTAGTTTAAACTGGCTTTGTACTCACTGCATAGCCCTGCTGGCCTTGAGCTCATGGCAGTATTCATCCTCTTCAGTTCTGGGATTAAAAGTATGTGCCATGCCAGGTGCCAGAACTTAAACAGTGCATGCCAGTCCAGTGTCCTGGGCAATCCTTTTTCTTAGTTGGCTTGTCTTCAAAAATAGGATAATATGGAATTATTCTTTAATAGGTACAAAGTTTCAATTCAGAAAGATAAATACTTTTTAGAGATGGATATTAACAACAGTGTTAGTGCACTCAATGTGACTTGAATATTATTGATGGAAATGATACCTATATTTTATCACAACTTAAAAGTGGAAGCTACATTTTATCCCATACAACTTTGAGAATGACAAGAGATAATGAATAGTTTTCACAGAAACTACGGGATAGTGAATGCTCAGCAAATAGCCATAATTGTCACTGGGATTCACAATAATGAAAACTGACTTTTGAGCCTGATGAGGTAACACTGGTATCAAGTGTATCATTCTCTATTTTAGCTCTTTATCGTCTCCATAGCACTGTCTCATCTTCATATCTTGGTCCTTAATCCCCCTTTCACTGTTTCCCTATTCAAATGTGCACCTCTGATATATTTATACCAGGAATAGTCATTGCAGAAATTTTAAAAAAAGGTTTCAGAGACTCAAAACTTTTCACTAAACTTGCATATAGGAGCAATCAGAAAAAGAAACCACTTTAAATTTAGCTGCCAGTTGGAAACATATCTTCCAAATGACTCTGAAGGTTTGACAGTTCAAGACCAGTCATGGGTAAAAATACAACCGTGGTTTGATTTCTGTTTCTCTCTGCCTTTACTCATGGGGGAGCAGCATCAGTGAGCACAAAAAGGTGACTGAACTTTCTGATTAAGGACTCCCGCCCCTCTCGCCACACCTTCCACACCGGCCAGGAGTCCTATTGCTCCTCTTGTCAGCTCTGAATCTCTTCTGCTGCAATTATCTCAGACTTTCAGACTTTGTGTCCTTGTCATAAAGTTCTGACTCCTAGACTTCCTTTACATTGTTGTAAATGTCCTTGCTTCCCACTTTTCAGAGAGAATTAAAACATCTCACAAAAAGCTGCAGATTTTTCTTGCTGTAGAACTCATACAAGCAGGCCCTCACATAATATACTCTTCCCTCTTTCTAGTGACAAATGAGGAACTGTTTCCCTTTTTATGTTTTAAATCGATTTTTTTGTTTTTTTTTTTTTTTTTTTTTTTTTTTTTTTTTTTTTTTTTTTTTTTTTTTTTTTTTAGGTTTTTTTGAGACAGGGTCTCGCTTTTGTGGTTCAGGCTGGCCCTGAGCTCAGCCTCAAACTCACATCACAATCCTCCTGCCTCTGCCTCCCGAGTGCTGGGATTACAGGCGTGAGCCACCACGCCCGGCACTGTGGTAT
>PVIR01041471.1:0-12730 GCA_004026965.1 Petromus typicus
TGGCTCGGGGGTCCCATTCAGCCTGTCTTGCCAGAGAGAGGGGATCCAGGTCCTGTTGGGGAGCAAGGGAAAGACTTTTGCACAGGTGTCTTGGAAGAGCTGGGAAGATCACAGGGTCACTGTGTCCAAACCAAGGCACACACGACAGAGACACAGCTGTGGGTGCAGAGGAAAAGTGGGCCCTGAAAACTGGTCCTCAAGGGAAAGGGGATGACGGTCTGGCTGCCAGGAACAAAGAGGTGTGAGATCATGGGAAGGGGTCCATTCAATCGAGGGTGCTGTGCACTGTAGAGGGTCACCAGAGGTCTAGATCATTGTCCATGGGCTGCGGGCCTCTCTTGTTCTCCGATATGTGTCCAAATGACAAAGGGCAGCAACTTGTGGTGGGTGTGTTGGGGGTGATAGCAGAGTGAGTGCAGAGTGTGGGCAGAGGGTGCAGCAAGGCAGCTGGCAGGGCCAGGGCAGTGTGGGTGGTCTATTCAGCCTGGTGAACCAGGGTCAGTCCTGGTGCTGAGCACAGGATAGTGTGCCCAGTGTGTGGATGGGCCGGTGGGCAGTGGAAGGTGGTGCTTGTCTCTAGAGCCAGGCTTGATGTGTGGGCTGAGTACTCAGGGGGATTTGGAGAGCTGTTCTTAGTAAAAAGGGGGGCCAGGCCCTGAGGAAATGGAAGAGAGTGGACAGAGACAGGTGACTGGCTGAGAGATAGCGGCAAGAAAATGGCAAATGTCAGAGCATGAGTGAGGGGAAAGGGAGAAGGGGAGAATGGGAGCCCAGGGGAAAGGGAAGAGGAGGGCAGGTGGGAAGTGGGAAGGGTTGAAAAGGAAGAGGGTTAAGGAAGTATGCCCTTGGTTGTTGGCACAGCTCACCCTCTCCACACACAGGCCCAGCACCCAGAGTCTGGAGGCCTAGAAGTCTTGTTCTCCTCCTTTCCAATGACCTGCTTAATCTTGGTTAGGAAGTCCCAGTAATTACTAAGGATGAGACTGTCTTTTTCCATGTAGTGTATCACCTACTGCCCAGCCAGGCCCTTGAGGTGGGTGATGAGGACCATTACCTTTAGGGCGTTGTGGGAGTGTACCTTCTCACCCATGAACATGTCGGAGCCAGTCTGCATGATGAACTCCGGAAGCTGGTTGTTGTCCCTGTCAATGTCTCTGGAAAAGGAATTGGGTTTCTGTGACAGCGTGGGCGTGGGCAGGGTCAATCCATGAATACCTTCATCATGTTCATCCAACCTTCCATAGCATCTTGCCTGCTGGGCCCCCTGAGATTGGCTGGCTGCACAGAGGTCAGCTCTGAGTTGTGGACTGAAGCAGGTATGTGTGGAGGTTGCTCTTGTTGGGGTGTTGTGGACAGAGTCATGTGCATAGCTCCTGTGCTTGTGCTGAGATCACCTGGGGAGTCTGCTGTTCTCTATTCTGTAGGTGTATGTCTTGGAACACAGGTAATAAAGAGATGCAGGTGGTTTTGCTATCTTTTTAAGGGCATAGCTTTGAGTTCCTAACAGAGACTGGGGGCGAGGGTGGGGTTCATGGGAAAAGCCTGAGACCTTCCGGAGTGTGTGGTGCAGGGTCAGCCTGCTTATGGGCTTAAATTTTCTGTAATTGGATATGTCCTCCAGCCACACCCACTCCTCCTGATCCCCATCTTTCTTCCAGTGCTTCAATGTCTTCTTTGCTGACCTCATCCATGGATGCAATTGAATGGAATATGGTGGACACATTTTCCTCATTAGTTATCTCTCAATCAGAGAAATATGACCCTTACCCCAGCTGTGATCACTCTACAGCATTCACATGAAATCTCCCAATATTACCAAGCATAAAGTAAGGCAGACTACACAAGAAATGCACTGGGTATGGTTCATGTAAGGAGAGGCACATGTTAACAAATCTCTTATTTTTCTAAATTACGACTATCAGAGAAGATATTCATAATACATTCTGAGATTGTTTGCAAGGGCAAATATCTTTTGTTGTCTGTCCAACCCAAAAGTTTATGCGGAAAAAAATGTGTAAAGGCCCTTTCCATTAAACTTCAGATGCCGCCATGCAAGTCCATCACAGGACTGACCAGGCGTAATCAATATGCCCCAGGGCAACTCTCTCTCCACAGTCCTTCAACCAACACGTGTGGGTTTCACTGGTCTTATGTCAGCATTGACAATGGTGGCTGCAGACAGGCTCTTTCAGAGGGAGAATTAGAAGAGTTCGTGAGGACAGGACTTAGAATGGAATCAACACCAATGAACATGCTTTCTGTGTTCTGGACATAAGGACATTTCGAGAAGAGGTTATTTGTAGGTGTGCAAGAGCCTCCCAGAGTTCAGTGATGCTGGCTTCGAGAATAGTAAAAAGTGTATTTTGATTTTCTAACCTGTAGGGTTTTTTTTATTGTAACACAAGCTGATTAAGAGGCTCGTTAAACCTACTCTTGACAATTTATATTTAAAAATGATTTCAGTGAAGAAAAATTCTTGAGGCACAAAGATGCTCATATGAAGAACACTGGTGATACTCAAACCTAAAATATCCATAGAGGTTAAAACTTACACAGTGTTATTCATTAGCACTTTTGAATTACTTTTTTTAAAATAGGGAAGCTATAGAGAACGAGAGTGCTTTAACAAAATATTAAATTGAAAAGCAAAGTACAAAATCATGTATTATTTTCAAAGCTATACCAAAATCAAAATACATGTATGGAGCAGCACCACACATCTCATGCTATGAAGTGTCTATCTAGTCAGCTAGTGCATTTTTAGCCACCATTTGTGCATCTTTGTAGGTTTATGTTTAAGTGTACAACTTCCATGACTAACCCACATAATAGAATGAAGAAGAATATGTTACATGTTCTGTTATGAGATCAGGAAAGCATAACATGAGGACCTGCCATGGACATCATATGACAACAGAATGATAGGCCAATCTCATAAACACAGATGAGAAATCTGAGACAAGATACTAGCATTATAATCTTTCAACAAACCGGGTGAGTTGCTGCATGTCTGTAATCCCAGCACTGTGGAGGCTGAGGCAGGGGGCTTGCTGTGAATTTGAGGGCAGCCTGGGTTCAATAGTGACCTGAAGGAGAGTTTGGAGTGCAAAGTGAGACCCTGCAGGTCCAAAAAGCAAAGAATCCTTAAGACATAAATAGCATACTCCAACACAATCCTATTGGGTTTATTCCAGGACTATGTAATAAAAGATGAATCAATGTAATTCTCTATACTAAATAGAAAATTGGGGAGATGTGGGAAACAGTTTCATGTGTAAGGGCATGCGTATGAGGAATCTATAATTCTGGGGAATTATTCCTGAGTCAGGGGACTGCATTTTTATGCTTCCTTGAGTCAAACTGGGAGTCTGATCCTGAAACAAGGAGCTGTCCCAGGGTTTTCTGCCAGAGATACACTAGCACAAGGAAGTCTACTTTAAGCCCTGCACTGACTTTCCTTCCTCACTTCCCTAAGGGTTAAAAGCCTAGTTTCTCTTCACATTTCCCTGAGATAGTGTGGGAAGCGATATGCAAAGCTGATTTGTAACCTCCATTGTAATGATAACACATCAGCAACAAGTTCTGGTTACAGCAGATATTTTACCTTTTGCTGAATACTGACCCAAAACAAGAATTAGTTAAGACCAAAAGATGGGCAACAAAAGGTGGGAGACATTAAGCAGACTGACATCAAACTTTTTACCTAATTGATTGTAACTTCTGTAAACTTTTAACCACTGATTGTAATCTCTGCACGTACTCATTGCTGTAAGAGTACTATAATAGAAGCACTGAGAATAAACTTTGAGCCTCAGCTTCAAGCTTCAGCCTATAGTTTTCTGTGGTCCTCCTGACCCCATGCTTTATCTCTCTTTATTTTTTAATTTGATTTTTCCTTAATCCTGGCCCTTTGACTCCAGCTTGCTTTGTAGCCGGCAAGCCCCGGCAGGGAATCCTTCATGTGATTATCTCTGTCTAACCAGAAAGAAGCATTTGATACAATTCAACTACTATTCATGATAATTACTACTAAGGTGGGAGAGTATGGACACCTATTATTCTGCTGAAGGGCACTTGTAGAAAATCCAGGATGAACAGCACACATCACCTCACGGGAGAATGCTGAAATTTTTCTTTTGAAATTTGGAATGAGGCAACAATGCTTGACATCATTTCTTAACAAAGTAATTGGGGATGTAAAAGTTAGTACAATCAACCTTGAAAAAATAAATTTACCTCTACTGGAAAGGTAAAATTGTATTATGCAATGGCTAGAAGATCTTCTGTCAAAAAATTAATGAAAATATAGCTATATTATTAGAAAATATAAATGCATTTATAAACCTAATCAAATACAATGTACATAATTATACAAATAATAACTCTGTATGCCTGCAACAGATAGAAAATAAAAAACAGGAAATATATTCTATAATAGTATGTGAACATGAAATATGAATTGAAAATACAAGAAAATGCAGAAAAATTGAAGAATTGAGAAAAATCAATGGTAGATAAAAACATTTTCTAATAATTCAAACATACACTATGATACTCATGTCTACAGTGTACTATTATTTAAAATACTATGTTATTGGGCCCAGGATCATCAGATGGAGAGATGAAATTAGAAGGAAAACCCCAGAATCTACCCATGCTTATACAGTTACTTGATTTGCAAACATGATGTTGCAGAGGAATAAATGGAGAGGACTGTATCACCCCATGAAGAAAATGAAATTTGAGATGAGCTAACACCACCAGAGCAATGAATTCCAGAGAGTAGTTAGATTTTAATGTAAATAACAAAAGTGCGAAATTTAAATAAAACAATATTGAATTTCTTTCATAAATGGGAAAAATTAATTTAAAAAACACAAATGTGGAGCCCCCGTGTAATCCCAGCTTCCTGGAAGGCTGAAGCAGGATATTCAGAATTTAGAGACCAACCTGGGCAAGTCAGGAAAACCTTACCCGAAAAAAGAATTTCAGAGGCTGGGGATTTAGCTCAGTGCTTCCGGTCCCTGCCTTGGAAGTGCAAGGGCCAGGATGGAGCCGTGGTAACCACATAAAAAAGTGCTGGGCATGGAGACTTACGCCCACCAGCAATCAGAACCATATATCAAAGTGTGGGGTATGATGGCTCATTCCTGTAAGCTCAGAACTTGGGAGGCAGAGACAGAAGTACTCCTGTGAGTTCAAGGGTGAGCTCAGGGCCAGCCTGAACTACAAAAGTGAAATCCTGTCTCAAAAAAGAAAAAAAAAAAAAGGAATTTGGAAATACAGGGAATATAGATGAGTGGTAAAGTGCTCCTAGTATCAACTAACAGTATAAAAAAATGGACACAGAATACTGCATTAAAGGAGAAACATAAATTATTTGAATTTTAAATTCAAGCAAATAAAATCTATATTCTAATGAATATTTATAACACTGAATGAAAGGAGAGACAACCAGAGAATTATGGAAAGTATTTGAACATCATAACCAAAGAAACAATCACATGTAGAATAAATTTGTTTAAAAGCCCCATACAAGTCAGTGAAAAAAAAGGCAGAAGAGATTTGAGTAGGCACGATGAAAAGTACTAGTAAAATGGACAATAAATTAAATGAAGATTTAAGCTGATTTAAGCTGATTTAAGCTGCAGCACAACCAGTGAACAGCATTAGTCATTATGGAAATTCCAGTCAATTATGGTTCTATATTTGTCAATGGTTACAATGTACAAATTAGTGATATAGTTGGGGGCAAGGGCATGAGGCAATTGAAACGTTTGCACACCGTGCATGGAGATGTCAAATGTGAGGCCCTTTCCAAAAGCTCTGTCTTACAGCACTCAGCCAAGTCACTCAAATCCCAGGTATTTAACAGTAATGGAAACCTACATCCATGAACCCAAGTTTGCACACCGATGTTCATGGTGAATTCTTTTAAAGTGGCTCCACACTAGGAATAAGAAAAATGTCCCTCATCAGATGAATATGTATGAACATTTTTGTATACTATCCAGGTACCCTGTATCCATTCAGAAGCAGATGTTGTAGTTCAGGTTTCCAATGAAAAGATGGAAAGCTTGGGTTGGTTGTTCCTCCACTTTCTGTGTCTCAGTTTCAGCACTGGTCCCTGTGTGGACAGCACCTTCTTACCCTGTCTCCCTCAGCCACTCCCTCCAGTGTAGGGATCCATCCCAGTGACTGAGCCTGTGACATCCACTACCACTCCTTAAGCTGCAGCCCAAGACAGAAAGAGATTGTTTAGAAAGGGGAGAGCAGAGGCCTGATGAATTACTCAAAGTGTGCGTTTGATGAGGCTGTACAGTACTAGAGATTTCCCCAGAGTCAGTGGTGGGCCTGTGGGTGGCTGATAAGGATAAAATCTTGAATTCCTGAGTGCATGAAAACTACCCAGCTCTCTAGATGAAGAACTATTTGCAGCTGATTCAGATGGGGACCAGCAAGGATAGAAGCTGCGGTCTCTCAGTGGGGCTTCGTGCTGATTTAAGCTGCAGCACAACCAGTGAACAGAGAATGACTATCTTTTCCAAAAGTAAAAAACGATGTTGACAGGTGGAAATTCCCTTATTGCACGTTCTTTTCTTTGTCTCTTATTTTTATACCTTAAGGGCCTGCAAGAAAGTGTTCCAAGCAAATGAGATACAGAGAAAAATGTGCAGAAAACGAGTATGAGTGTCAGCTTTTTGTAAGAACAAGCCATAGGGAATGTGGGCGGAGGTTCACCTCACCGTATGTTTCTCCAGCCCTTCCTGTGTGCAAGGGACATTAAAATGCACGGCTATATTTAATTTCTACACCAGCCTACAGAAGGATATAGAGCTCTCTAAACACTTCAGTTCTGAGCCTGAAGCTCAAGGAGGCTGATATTCCCACAGGCCCTAGTTGTTATAACTTGTGTTAAGATGTTCTCCAAAGCCTCATATGGTCATACATGGGATTTTCCAGACATAACCCGGTCTCGAGTGTGTGATGCTCTGTTCAAGGTTTTGCATCAGTGCACTGAGTGGTTGGGTATAAATCTGAGAGTGGATGATGGGAAGGCCTTCTCTGATGTGTGTGGTGTGGCCCTAAATGTCAGTAGCCTGAGTTCGACAGGATGGAGAGAAAGAGGGCTTCTGTGGTTGCTTGTTGGATGCAGCTTTTCACTTACAAGTTTGTTGCCTTTTTCCTGTGCTGAACTGTTTCTACTCTGAAATGTTCCTCTTATATGCCACCCTGCCTTGGAGCCCCCAAGTATGAAATGAACCCTGTACACACTTTCAGCTGAAGAAACCATTGCTCTTTTAACTTAATGTGTCAGGTATTTTGTCTAAAAAAGATAAGTGACTCAGATATTTATCAAGTACCAGAGCTAGTACATTAAATGGTACATTGTGTTATTGAGCATGTACCTAGTGCTGTCCTTTGGATATCTTGAGACTCAGTATGAATACCTATGGAGAATGACAGTAGCTGATAAATGCAAACACTCGTTTCCTGATGATGTCTTTGTGTCTGTCACCCACTGGACTGGGCCGAGAAATAACTCTCAAAATCCATATCTGACTGGAATCCGAGTATGATCTCATTTGGAATAGCAATATTGCATATGTAATTAAGGTAATTTGGATTACTATAAAGGTTATTGTATTGGAGAGTTTGCAGCGCCCTGCAAATTTGGGAAAGGAAATTTTGGGCTAGCAAGATGAAATAGGAAGTACTCAGGTGTCCTTGAATATGTACAGGGGGGATGACCCCTCCCCTTCTGACTATACATATGCAAATGGTCATGTACAGACTTCTGGGAGGGATGGTTCCCCCCTTCAGGGAATCCAGACTTGACTAGTAACAGCCTGCCATTTTTTTTTTCTGGAGAGGCTGTATAAGAGGACAAAGGAACAGGAGGCAAGAGAGCACTAAATGGAACCCTACTCTAAGGATGAGCTGAGAACCTTCAATCTGTTTTTTTACCCGTGGTTGCAACATATAGGTGATACTATTTGCTAGAGTGAGGACAAACTAGACGCACCGTGATGTAATCTGTCTGACAATGTAAGAGTGCTGTTTTACTACAGTGGTAATTATATTCTCAAATTGTTCTTTTTACAGTTTTTACTACTTCATATATATATATATATATGAAAAATTTCTCATTTCTTGCATGTTTCATGCAAGAGGTTTACATATTAAACCTCAATTTCTAACTAAAGATATACCAGTTCAGCAAGGTTTCTTTCCACCACCACTCTGGGGGGCTTGAATTAGGAAAGAGGCAAGTGGGTGAGCCCTGGGCCAGGCAGGTGTGAGGGAATCAGGAAGGAGCCTGAGATGGCACACCTTCGGCCTGAAATATCTTGCCGTGATTCCCAGGTTGGCCTGACACTTTCCCGAATTTGACTTGAGAGAAAAGCGTACCCTGCTGTAAGTATTCAGCTGGGAAGGGCGCAGGCTAAGCTCAGGCCTCCCGCGCTGGCACAGGCACTACTGCTGCTCATGATTTGTGGGTGGCAGTGCTAGAAGTCTGCATAGGCACAACGGATATGCCATGCCCAGGACCATTCACTGTGGTGCATGAGATGGATATGGCCCCCAACGCCGCGCTAGACCTGTTGGGCGTCGAGGACAGGCTGTGTCAGCACTGGGGCCACTACTTGCAGCATGGAAACTTTTCCTGTGCTCTGGGCCCAAAGCTCCCCGCCCCTTGTGCGGCTCTGCATTGCGCGGCTTCAGTGCCAGTCGGTTCCCTCCCTGGCCACGCGCGGCACCCAGCAGGATCGGTGCTGTGAGACCAAAAACTTCCAAGAACAAGAACCACTGGGATGAGGGCTCACTGCTGCCTCTCAGGATCTGTAGGGAGCACGGAAGCCCTGGGCTGGGCTCACACTGCGCAGACCGCGAGATGGCACTGGAACTGCTGCTGTACACTGTTCTCTGTCTGTGGGAAGTAGAGCCAAGATGCACAGCCCGCGAGCCGCCAGCAGGTGCCGCTGCAAAGAGAATACCGACCTCCAAGAAGGTCCACAGCTGCTCCCTGCCTGGATGGGAGAGTTTAATCTTTGCCAAACACTGATGCTCTGGCAGCGTAAAGCTGCTTGGTTTCAGTGAAGACCTAAGAAGACTCCATTTTCATGTTAAAACTTCTATGTAAATACACACACAAAGAAAATAGCTGGGTCTGGTGGTGCACACCTGTAATCCCAGCATACTGGAGGCTGAGGCAGGAGGGTCACCAGGAGTTCAAGGATAGTCTGGCTACATAGTGAGAACTTGGCTCAAAACAAAAATCAGTTGGGGAGGTGCAGAGTAGGCTATGGCTGCCTTTTGAGAGGTTTTCCTGGATGTAGCTGTCTCAGTGTGAAACGTGTCTTGATCAGCATGAAAACCAGAAATGTGCAGTAAAGACATTTGGAAAGAGAAGAATGTATATCTCTCAGAACAATTTATATATTAAAACTTTGATCAAATATATTCACTCACTCTAAGGTCTATGCAATAGTCTCTTATTTGGAAATAAGAGCAAAGCTTAATTTGTAAGTATTATTTGTGTACTCTAAAATTATCAATAAAAATTTACACTTGGAGGGAAAGAAAAAGCAAACCCAGCAGTGCAGCTTGGAATTACAGTCATTTCCAGGTTTGTGTGTGTGTGTGTGTGTGTGCGTGCAGACCTGCTGTCACTAGGAGCTGTCCAAGCAAGTGAGAAACTAGGAATCAGAAAAGACAAAGGAGTTTATCTCTTTTTAAGAAGCAGGAGAAGTCTGGTTAGCTGTAACAGCTGGGCCTAAGGCTAATGACTCTGAGTCAGAGGAAGAAAACTCTCCTGTGTTGGCAACGACATTGCACCGATCACACCTTACTCCACTCTTGGACGTACAAGTAGAATCGTCTCATACCTGTGTCTCTGTACTGCATTCCATTCTATGCTGTTGACCAAACAGGAGGATGCTGAGTTTCCTTTGTGAATTTTCCCCCAGAGATCTGACCCTGGGAAGCAGAAACATTCCTTCACTAGAGATGACTAAAGGCAGGCCTGCGCACTGCTAGGCCTCATGCTTGTGCGAACACATGATATTATGCATGCTCTCTACATGTGGAAATGATTTCTGAAATTGTCCATGATTGCACTGTACCCCACCGTCAGGCTGTTCTCTTTGTGGAGCAGCCTGCTAGCTGTGTTTTGGGGACTCTTCCATCTCTAGGATGAGGTATGATTCTGATAAGTGTTCAGTGGTTCTGGTTGGCTATGCACAATTTCTTTCAAGGGTCAAAGATGTTGTAGCAACAACAACACACAGTTGTGGAGAAGCTCATATGTTAGGTTGGTCCCTGTTCCAGGAAACAAAATAAGTGTGGCCAGTGGTAGGACAGAAACAAATTAAAAATGAGAGGATTAATTTTCCCTGTTCAAAATAAGGGAATACTCTCCGCCCTTTTCTTTCAAAGTTCTTTTCCTGCGTCTGACTGTTCACAATGGCTGAATCAGACTTTGGCGAGGCTCACATCTCAAGAATGTTAAATGAAGTACTCTGGGTCATCCACAAAGGTAAAGCTCTGTCTCCCAGTTTGGTAGAAGCAACTAGGCCTGATTGATCACTGATTCCAAATTTCAAAAGCTGTGCAAAATAATGGATTGTGCTTTTCACTTTACTATATAAATGATTTTTTTTGTCCTTGCAATCTCTGTAGTTGGTCCCTTGTGATAATCATGGTATTTTGGTTTAATGTAAATTTAATTACAAAATTGTTGTCTTTCTCTACTTCCTTTCTGGAGAGAATTTCTGTGTTGGGAGAAGACACGCAGAGCCAAATGCGCTTCCCACCCTCCTTCACAGTCAAAGTCTGTCCTTTTCTTCTCTTCACAGGGATCACCTTGCTCCTCAAGTCTTCTGGCTTCTCATTCCAGTTTCATGCTCTTCCCGGATTCGCTACCTCCTTCTGGCCTCTTTGCCCCTGTTTTTCCATTGGATTCCCACTGCAGGGCAGGGCTATGATCTGGATCTCCTCAAGAAGCTCAGTTCGTGGAATTTGTAACACTCGTGAATAGGCACTGTGATATATTACTGAGTAGCATTTCATTGTGTGGACATGTGATTGGTTTTTAATCTGTTCCCTTGTGCACAGTCATTTATTTAGTTCCCACCTTTTGACAGTAACAAAGAAAGGTGATGGGATTATCACTGTTACTGGCATCTAATTATTTTTAGCATTTTCCAGTGCAGCTGTTGGAACGCGTGTTTGTCGAGCACTGTACCATTCATCTATCCCTTCAGCATGGAGCTGCTTTCAACAGTTCGGAACAGACCTATATGTGGACAAGTTTTTTCTATTTTTGTGACAAGTACCACAGTGGAATTACCAGAGAACATGAAAAGGATGTACGCAGCTTTTCAAGTAATCAGTGCCCTGATCTCCATGGTGGGTAGATGATTTCACATTCCCCACTCAGGGTATGAGTTTCAGTTGGTCTAAATCCTTCCTGACACCTGGCCATTGGATTTAAAAATTTTACATTTGTAATTCATGTCTTGTGAAAGTTATTTCCTTAGAACTTGAACTTTTCTTTAAGAGATAAAGCAGTTGAACATAGTTGTAGGTCCTCATTTGTCATGTGCACATTTTCCATAGGAAAGTATTAAAATTTGTTGTATATTTATTAAAATATTTATTTTATTGCATTATAATTAGACACATATATTCTATATCACATGTCATATTTAATATGCATTATTCTGGCCACAATGTATATGCTACATCCAAGTCTCTCTTCTGATATGCCTTTTGTAAAAATTTCGAGGTAACCTGTGGCTTACTGATTTCTTCCTTCTGTCTCTCTCTCTCTTTTTCTCTCTCTCTTATATTAGGTATTGAACCCAGGTTCTTCACATTGAGCAACAATTCAATTTTTCTTTATGTTTTGCTTTTAACAGGGTCACAGTACGTCTCTAAGTTGCCCTGGCTAGTCTGCAACCTTTAAACCTCCTGCCTCAGCCTCTGGAGTAGCTGAGGTTATAGATGTGGTGCAACACGGCTGCCTTCTTTTCATTGTCTTATTGATAAGCTTTAAGTGATATATTTTGGTGCCTCCCATATACTTTTCTTTTTTTTTTAGGTTTTTTGAGACAGGGTCTCGCTTTGTAGTTCAGGCTGGCCCTGAGCTCAGCCTCCAACTCACATCACAGCAATCCTCCTGCCTCTGCCTCCCGAGTGCTGGGATTACAGGTGTGAGCCAGCACGCCCGGCACTGTGGTATGTGGTACTGGTTGCTGCTGGGTGTGGGTCTCCACTCCCAGTATTGTATGTGGTTAACCAGGGATCGAACCCGGGTCCTTGCGCTTGCAAGACAGGCTCCAGGACCACTGAGCCAAATCCTTGGCCCCCCATATACTTTTCTATACTTTTTCCCCAGTGCTCTGAACAGTAAAGTTTCACAATTTTATGCTGAGAGCCTGAGGCACATACAAGATTTGAAATATGACAAAGTAAATGTGCATCCTCATTGGAAAATAACCTGAAATGGGTACTGTTACAATTCACAGCACCTAAGAGTGTAGACATGTAGGTAAAGATCCACATTAACACCTGGCACCACCATATGAATCTGACTCTTGTATCATATTTCAAGATAACGAGACTCATATCGAATTTCATCTGATTTACCTCCCATTCTTTTCCTTAGGCTCTTATGTTTCTCTGGAGAATGATTCTTTTTTTTTTTTTTTTTTTTTTTTTTTTT